>WBMZ01014668.1:0-44357 GCA_013400975.1 Atrichornis clamosus
TAGCAAAACCACAACACTCATCTACAACAGCAGCACCTTAGCAAGTAGTTTCTAAGAAATTCTAAATATAGATTAGAATTATAGCACTTGGGGTGGTAAGAAAGTAAGCAAGAACTTAATATATTGTAAAATAAGGTTTACAACTCTTCTAGATGTGGAGACAGGCTACAGATACAGTGTGCACTCAAGCTTCAGTATAATATGGCAGGCAAAAATAATCCTACCTTTAATTTTCACAGCTCACTGTAACACTTTGTATGGGCAATAAAAATAATACAGTAAATACTATAATTGCATTTTGTGGAGGAAAAAATAATTACTAGGAAAAGAAGACTCCTTTTTTAAGCCACTAAGTCATACAAGGGAAATATCATTAATCTTTGATTAGTATATTCATGTACAATATCTCAATACACTGTATGTAACTTTCTAAATATCTTACACATCACGAATACTCCAAAAGTCACAGTGTGGAGCACAAAAATTAACTCACATAACATCCAAAATTAAAACCAATCACAGAAGCAAGACAATTTTCTCATCTATTTTCTTCAACCTGAATCACTGTCTGCTCACTCCGAAACCAAAGGCCCCCACGGATTCTGCTCACAACACTGAGTGCTGTCCCTGTCCTTCAAAATCTGGTCAGGGTCCCACCACCAAGGCCCACCTGCCTAAACCAACATGAAAATATGCGCATGCTTGGGGCAGAAAAGAAAAGGCTGAAGAAAAGTTTAGATAATATTTAGAAACTATATTAATTTTCCTTATCTCAACCTTACAGCCACTCACTATGAAAACTCAGAGTGATCAAATTATTTCATGGGGAGAAGTTTTGTTCTTGTTCAATGCAGTAGAGACACAAACTAGAAGTGTTCTCTCACAGTCAACCCCCTCACTCTCCCAGCTTCCTACTTCCAACTTTATTTTCTGTTTTGTTAGAATTACAGATTTAACAAAACTTACCGAACATGTTTTATGATTTTAATAGATCATGTTTTAATATTTTAAAATTATTTGAACATTCGTCTTCAACATGGAAACCTTTGTGAAAAAAATATTTTCTTTTCCTACTACTGTTAATCAGAACTGAAAATGTATCACAGGAGCCACTTTTGTACCTAAAGCATGCAGATAGTTTAATCAAGATGTGGTGGAGAGTATATTTAGATTGAACTTGAAAGTTTGCCTGTACAGTGGACAGTAATGTAAACAAAATTCCAGCTGTAAATGACACCAGTGCACCAGAAAAGTACTAAAATGGACAAAGTTACATTTGCAAATATGTCTTTTGGTTACCCAGCTTACTCATCCCAGTAGTTGAATTACACTAGGAAAAGAAGCCTGCAGTTAGAATTTGTGTGGTCCCTAAAAATAGAGCTGGTCCTTGTGTCACCTATACCAATAAATCTAGTCAAAAGCAGACAAGCCTTCAGTATTAATACCAAACCCTGAAAATAAAGGCAAGCATTCTAATGCCATAAAGAAATTTGAAGGAACAACATAGTATACATTAAACAACTCTCAGAATAGTTTAACTGATACAACAACTAAAATAGTAAATCTTTAACTTCTTATAAAGACAAAGAGATTATCAGGATTAAAAAAAAAAAAAGCACTGACATTAGAATTCAAAACTTGCTTTTTTTCTTTTAAAATAGATTGCATGTAAAACATTTTAAAAGCACGTCTTTAACCAGCTTTACCCAGATTTCCACATACTTTTGTAAATTCATGCTGCATGACTTGCCCCATTGGACTCAAGAGAACTTAAGTTTGAAATGACAGAGGGGCCAAAAGGAAGCATTAAGAATTGACAGGAAACAGATGTGCCATTAGAGGAATGCTGCTTTAGAAGATTTAGATTTCTGTCCTAAGACAGAATAGAAAGAATACATCTAAAGGAAAATAATTTGCTGAACTAACTTCATGCAATGGCTAATTGAAAAGTAAACAAAAATATTAAATTGCCAGCAGAATGCACTTTGCATATTTATACATAAGAATATAGAACTTACTATCTATTACCCACTTTGAATCCTGAACTAAAAATAGTCACATTATAATTGAAAATGTTATAAATCAACCAATTCTCTGTGACAGAAAGTTAACTGAACACAGCAAAAGCATTCTGGCAATATTAACTGAACTGTCCATTTGTATCTGTAGCAACTTGTTGCTGGCCAATTTTTCCCATCACTGGATTTTAACAGTCAGCATAGTTCAGTAGGAAAGAACAAACAGTAAGTGGTATAACTATTTCACTGACATTTGGTAACTTCTCATTTGATACATGTTGAACCCTTATTTCAGAAGCAACTTGCTTTATGCTGCAATTGTATTTTGATCCTTTAACAAAGGGTAAATTAGCTATTTGAACTTGTAGAAACAGGACACAAATTTTACAAATTTGGAAAGTTGGAAAATCAACAACAATTTGGTCCCAGCCTATTGCACTAGATTATTTACTTTAGCATTTTTAAGAACAGCTGTAGTTGCACACATTACATAATAAAGAATAAATTTTGGCCCCAGTAATTTATTATAAATACCCTCCATTTAAGTACCCATGATCTTCTGCCAGTCCCACCCAGCACAATATTGTCTGCAGAATGTTAAGGAACTGAACCTTTAGATATCTCTGTTATATTATCTGCTCTCAAATACAGCAGAAATGTCCCAGTTTACATAGAACCTTAACCCTATCACAGTATTTGCACACTTCTCACAATGGCATTTAGTTACAATAAAAACTATTTCTTAAAAGATTTATGAGAAGGAAGGAAATCATAGCAGAGTAAGCTTCATGATGATAAAAGTGATTGAGATAGAAGCAGGCTGTTTCCAGGGCTACCAGTGAACCATATATTATGTTTTAGATGGTTTCCTAGGAAAATAATCCTAGGAATCACATCATCTAAGAATTCATAAGAGACACACAATCTCCTAACTTTAAAACTTATTTCTTGATTTCAAATAAATCTGATAAAAGACGAGGTCTAAAGATTACAAGGTTCCACAGGCTTCCCAAAACCAGGAAGTTGGGGAGAAAAAAAGAATCAATAAAATTCAAACTATAAAAAAAGCACAGATCAAGGGCTCACATCTCCTTCAATCCCCAAGACAGCCAAGAAGACACAATCCTTCTAGAGTTCACATGTCATTAACCTCGTGGCAGACAAAGATGCATCCAAACCAAAGAGAAGATCTTCATGCTTTCCACAACGTCCTGCCTCCTAGAGGTAAGTAAAATTTAGCCCAAAGAACAATTTTTTCCCTTCTTTTTTTTCATTCTAGCTTCACTTAAATGAAATGCAATGCTGAGATCTAAACATCTGAACCCTTTACTGCCTCTCGCTAAGATTTCCTCAGCAGGCATTATGGCACTGCCAAGAACCCCCAAGGGCTCGATAAGAAAAACAAAAGCCTGTTGTTTAACATTATCAGTAAAACCCTGCTCCGAGAAGGGCAGGTGTAGACTACCTGCCACTTCAAAGACAACGCTCTCTGCTACTACACTGACTAAGATTCCTTATCTCTTCTAGGCAAGACACCACAGAAAGGCTTAATTCATCAGAGCATGACCTGCTATCTTCCCACAGTAGTTCCTGGCAATTTTGAAAGAGAACAGGAAAGGTTTCAGAACAGATCTTAACCTGTGTCAAAATCCCTACTGTGGTAAACAGTATTTCCCTCAGTGTAGGAAATTCATGTATTGCCTGAAGTGCTTAAAATCAGCACCGTAGTATTCACCTTCTTTTTCTACCGAGATAGCTGTTAACTGCATCTAAACAAAACCAGCCATCCCATTGGCCTTAGCAGATACTGACAAGTGGCAGATACACACAGGAAAGTCACAAAACCCTCTTTTATGAACACAATTTCGCCTGCGTTACAACACCTGAATTAAACCATAAGCTTTCAGAAATGAGTTCTGTTCATATTACCCTAACCTCAAATTATTTATTTTCTTAGGCGAGATCAGAGCTCTCTAAGAGGTTACCTGGAGCAGTCTTCTGTAGACATTGCTACTGAGGGGCAAAGAACTTTGGGCTAAAATAATACCAAAAGAAGGCCACAGGCATCTTGGCCTGTATCAGGAACAGTGTGGCCAGCAGAACCAGAGAAGCAATTCTTCCCCTGTACTTGGCACTGGTTAAGCAGCACCTTGAGTTTCCAATTCTGTGTCCAGTTCTGGACTCCTCAATTTAGGAAGGGTGAGATGCTGGTGTGTGTCCAGAGAAGGGCAACAAGGCTGGTGAAGGGTATGGAATACAAGTCCTGTGAGGAGCAGCTAAGGGAGCTGCTGTTGTTTAGCCTGGACAGGAGGAGGCTTAGGGGTGACCTTATCACCCTCTACAACTGCCTGAAAGGAGGGTGTAGCCAAGTGGGGTCAGTCTCTTCTCCCAGGCAACCAGCAACAGGACAAGAGGACACAGTCTTAAACACACCAAGAGAGGTTTAGGTTGGACATTAAGAAGGTCTTCACAGAAAGGGTGTCTGGGCATTAGAATGGGCTGGCCAGAGAGGTGGTGGAATAACTGTCCCTGGAGGTGTTTAAGGAAAGACTGGATGTGGCACTCAGTGCCATGGTCTAGTTGACAAGGTGGTGTTCAGTCGTAAGTTGGATGCAATGATCTTAAAGGTCTTTTCCAACCTAGTTGACTCTGTGATTCTGTGAAAGCCTGAGGCCTGTCAGGTTTTGTCTGGATTTGTCCTGGTCCGCCTGAAGCTTTATTTTAGCTCATCTAGTTTTGCCAGCAGTGATCTAATAACCAGGTGATTATTACCTGCTTTGGTTCAGGTTTTGGTGAATTGCACAATGCAACACTATATATTTTTTTCTAGTTAAAGGACGGTGATAAGGAATAGATGACTTGTGTAGAAAAAACAGGCACAATACAGAGCAGAGAGCTGGAAAGACGGCGGGGGCCTTGAAAATGCATGAACAGAATGATACTGGACACCCAAAGGCTTTAACTGTCCATGACTGTTGGCCAAAAGAATGCAACCTTGGAAAGTAAAAACAGTTTTAATGCGTGAAAAGAACAAATATGAACATACGTAGAAAACCTGAAACAATGAGGTAAGAGCAAGCTGTTGGGCATGTTGAAAAACACAAGGGGGACAATCCAAGAAGATCCCAGGGTGAAAAGGGGAAAAAGACCCGAACACCAACATCATATTCTTCCCGAAAAAGGACAGCTTGCTGTCAGGACAACTCACGGCTGACAACAACTTGCCTTGACAGTTGACCTCATGCCCAAATGAAAACATTGACATCCATCCACAGGATCAGTGGAAATCTGACCATAACATCAGAGAAAGAGGTATACACTCAAAACCACGTGGGAATGACTTTAACCATACATAATTTGAACCGTGTTGCTATCATAACTGGACTAATAAGAATTCTTTCATTAGGCTGCTAATATTTATGCAGACTGGCAGTAAATTGTTGCCTTTCCCTGTAAGGTGTGTCTTCTTTCACGTATAAGGAGAGTTTGAGTGCAATAAATTGGTCAGAATTCTGTAACCTGGACAAACAAATTGGTAACACCTCTTTTCCCATTAACAATCACATAGGTAGCCCAAATTAGAAACATTTCTGTGTTATTTGCTTGTTTTAAACACGCCCCATTTCAGGCGCTTTCTTCCTAAAGGTAGTGGGCTCAGTGAAATAAACTGAATGAAAATTCATTATGCAGAGGATTCATATTGGCTGCAACCTATTATAATTTCAGTATAATTTAGCAGTTGGTTGTGTTCTCAACAAACAAAGTGCCAATGCTGGCCAAGCTTTCTTTATCCATTGTTAGGAACTCCTTTGCTTAATAACTTGTTTCATTAATCATTATCAGCCTCACCAGTGCCAAGTACAGGGGGACAATCACTTCTCTGGTCCTGCTGACCACACTCCTGCTGATACAGGCCAGGATGCCATTGGCCTTCTTGCCAATCTGGGCTCACTTCTGGCTCATGTTCAGCCATCCATCAACCAGCACCCCCAGGTCCTCTTCCATTGGGCAGCTTTCCAGACACTCTTTCCCGGCCCTGTAGTACTGCATGGGGTTGTTGTCACCCAAGGCCAGGACCTGGCACTTGGCCTTGTTGGACTTCAGACCACTGGCCGCAGCCCATCATTCCAGCCTGTCCAGAACTCCTTGCAGAACCTTCCTACCCGCCTGCAGATCAACACTCCTGCCCAACTTGGTGTCACCTGCAGATTGACTGAGGGTGCACTCCACCCCCTCGTCCAGATCATTGATAAAGATATTAAACAGTACTCCCAATTGACCCCAATACTCAACCCTGGGGAACACCACTTGTGACCCATAGCATCTGGATATAATTCCATTCATCATAACCCTTCAGGCCTGACCAATGATCAGTTAATTTACACATCTTTCTATGTTCTGTAAGTTAGAGAAAAGATACAATTTGAGCACACAGCCTAACCACTGGTTAATGAGAAAACACCAATAGAAGCAGTGCTGAAAAATCCTTCAAAACAATATTACACACACCAGAGTTAACTGATTAGCTTGTTAATGCAGATTATAAACATTCTGAAACCCTCAAGAGAATATCTTCTATGCTCTTCAACATTTATGACTTACAATCTATGCTTTTCCCAGAGTTTCTGGTTAATTTCTAAGTAATACATGAAACACAACTCAAAGCAAGAGTGATGCTGGACACTCTCTCTATTATAACACTACTAGGTAACTCTGGAAGTCTATAAACTAAACAAGACTAAAATACACTAAAACAAACATGGAAAAGTTCAAAAATATTACGAAGTATTATTACATAGACACAAACTTTCTGGAACAGCTATTGATTTTTGGAGTTCAACTTTCAGCTCTTTGACCAAAACTCTTTAAGTGATCCATTTTCTTGACTCCTAGCAATAAACAGCCACTCTCATAAGGACGTGTTGGAAGTCAGGAACCTCAAAATGAACAGTCCAACATCATCACCACTGCCTATGTTAATGTATGTTCAACTTCAAGCAAACCTTACAGGATGGTAATCCTTTTTTAGTTCCAAAATAATTAATAGTTGGTGAAGCAACATCATACCAACAGTATTATATTTCAAGACACATGAAAATATATCCAAAACCTTTCTCCTCCATCTCACTGTTCACTGCACTTTGTGTGAATACATTGCAGCTACAGAATTATAATTCTAGCTTGGTTCCCATATGCCAGATTGAACAAATGTTATGCAGAGAAAATACATTTTAGGGATGTATGCAAGTATATTATTCACTGATTTATAAGACACTGGCGGCTAAAAAGAAATGTTTACACAGGCAACCTTCCTAAAATTCTATGTTGTATGGTCATAGAATTGCAATTCTGCCTGAGATTAAAACTAAATTACTGTATCCAAAATCACACTCCAGGTAAAAACATAACTTTAGGAATAGCAAGTCTGCCATACATATAATCTTGTTGTGGACACAACCAAACAACATACACATTAGCAATGCAAGACTCCTCAAGAAAAACTGGCGGACTTGTCACAGTTCTGGATCTGGCAGTGTGTGGAAAACATAAAAATGTGTGACTGGATGGCAACAAGTGCTAATGGTGAGACTGCACACACATCCGTTGGCTGGTTCCAGAAACAAACTGAACAGCTGAACCCGAAGGCTAAACAACACCAAATCTTTTGGACGCTTCTCATCCAAAGACTTTAACCAGTTTCAGGAAAATATTCCAAATTCAGATTGCAACTCTGCCTCACTGTGTGATATTCACTTGTTTTAACTAATTTTAAATGTTACAAACGTAGTCCAAAACCGCAGGAAAATGGACAGGCTCACCTGCCTTCATCAGATGAGAAATGGTAAAGAATATGAAGAATATAAAGACTAAGATTCAGGAACATGAAGACAAGGGTTTTGATCATGTATTCTTTACCTCACACTCAGCTCCCTAATATATAGCAACAGAGATGAAGAGTACTTTTGTATATGTTTTTCTTTGGTTTCTTTTCATGCTGCCACAGCAGGCCAGTATTTATAGAATCAGTGACCTTCTGAAGCTTGCTTGATACAGTCGTAACATTCATCTGGTAATCTTTTTTCTTTATTTAAAGACAGTATTTAGATAAATTACTTCTGTAACCACAAACTAGTTTAAAGAATATCACTATGATTCCCTTCCAAAAATATATCAGCATTTCCTTCAGGAATGGACCACTCTCACTTTACTACAAAATGTAAAAGCATATCAGTTGTACATGGTGTTACACCTTTTGATATTTTAATAAATTGTTGTTCTATACTTTTATTCACCATCCAATAACTGTCAGTGGCATATACATTTCTGATTTTCTTATTTGATTGAAATTATGATAGAATTAGGAAGTATTCATGACACTAGTCTATATTCTTGTTTTTCTAAGGAAATTCCATTGAGGTATGTTTTGAAATCAAGCTGTACAGCTACCAAATTTAAATATTCACCACATGTCAAGATGTAAGTAAGGATTCAGAAGTCCCACTTTTTCTTACATGGAATAAACTAGACTGCTTTCTACAATTTCTATTTATAGCCGGTCATGAAAATCCACAAAATAAAAAGAAAAATAATTTCAGAAGCCAAGGTAACTATGAGAGAACAGCCATTCTGTGACATAGGCAATACTATGCACCTTCCAACTAGAAGCTAGTAGTATTGCAGCTCAGTGAGGTGCATAAATAAATGCAAGGTACCAACACTAGTTAGTCACTTTATGCTCAGAGTCCACAACTAAGAGAGGAAGGGAAAGGAAAGAAAAGAAACAAATGCTTAAAATGAAGGGAATTACTCCTTAAAAATGAAGAGAGGTTGAACACACCACCATTGCATAACTGTTTTCTACTGAAGCTTTTATAGAAGCACTTAAGGCAACATTATTTTGTGTCCTCTTGGCTTCTTTTAGAGACCAACAGTATTAAAGTACCTTGATCCACTTCTCTCCTTTTCATGTCATATGAAGGCAGAAGTCATTCTTATAATGACTTAAATATAATTCTTACTACATGAATTTAATTTGTTAGTTATGTTATTAAAGTAAAAGTAGAAGGCATCATCAAATAATGGCTCGTCATTTGGGAGAGTGCTCATGATACCATGATACCTTTTTAGGAATTTTAAAGTCACATAATTTTAATGTGCGTGTGATTTTTCGTATTTTTATATTTGGGGAAGTCTGCTACCAAAGACACCTTGATACAACCAGTTTTAAATATAAACATAATAACTCAACATTTTTAGACATTACATTGGCATGTAGACTTTGAGCTACTTTTCAGGTATATTTACAGAGGCTCCTGGGACACCAGTTACCAAGGCAACGTCTGAGGTCACATTAGCGACTGTAAATTACAGAAGTTTCGAGAGACTCCAATTTACGTTAAAATTGCATGTACCATGCATGAATGCAGCCCACTGCATCGCATCGAGCTGCTGCAGCTGCTGCAGCACTAGAGGACAGCCCAAGTCCATAAGAGTGCTTCAGGGAGAATTCCTCTTAACAAAAGTGACAGAGGGGAACATTGGGAGGAAAAGAGTAGTTAGTTGTCAACCTCAACACATCTGCACATTGTCTGAAGCCATGTCTTCTCACATTGCCAGATTCCACAACTGTCTCATGTCACAGTAAGTCTCATGTTTGATCACATTCCTGATCTTCCCAATCATGCTCACCCCTCTCCACTATTTCTTCCCATCTTTTATGGTCCCCTCCCAATGCCAGCAATGCTCCTAACCTAGCTCATGCACCTCCTGCTCCTTTCCTTTGATTGCATGGCTCACAGGACAACCAAGAGACAGCATGTGTTGCAGCTCATTGGGAACGACACCTGTGCTGGAAGGCCTGGCCATGCAGACCTGGCACCTGCTCAGTAAGTCACTGCTCAAGGAACAGACAGTGACTACACATTCCCCAGGTTACTGCCATGAAAAATAAAGAGTGCCTCTTTTGGCTTTTTCTTCCCCCAGCTAAGTAAGGAGACCTGTCTGGATCTCCAGATCATTAAACGGAAAACACATTCTATGGCAAACATATTGTCTGAGCATTTCAGACAGGAAGCACATACAAAAGATCTGTCTCCTGCTGGCTTTATAAAAACCAGGTATCTTTTATAGGAGAGAAAAGTCTACAGACTTGGAGAAAACACAGTAAAACTCAGGGTGTTTTCTCACTTATCAAAAATGTTTTCACGCATATACAGTAAGTCACACTGCCACACAGAACTTCCTAATTTGTTTACTTTACTATAGCTGCTCTTACATTTGAAACTAATCTGCACTATCCTGTGAAAGAATTACAGTTTTATATTTAGTTTAGTGTACAAACCTTTTGCTAAGACTGTTAATCAGCAAGATAGAGGAGTATCTACTCCTTTATTATATCCTGGTTTTGGAAGGAGACCAGACAAGCCAGCCTGTAGTATAAAGAAAAAGCTCATTTGTAGAAGATGCCATCAGTCAGTAAAAAAGCCAGTGGGCTTCTATTATCTACAGAATCCTTCAACAAAACACACTCAGATGATCAGTAAGAGTTTTGGCATCATCCTCCAAGCTCAGTACTTCAGACAGAAGAAAGCACAGCTCTGGATCCACTTTCAAAACAGCTGATTCTCTTCCTCTTCAGCACAACAGTAACAGAGGGAAAACTGATCATCATCACACTCTCCAATAACTGATATTAAAAAAGAAAAACAAAACCAAACAAACTCCACAATATATTAAGAATTAAAAACTGATACAAAAAAGCCCGAAGACTCTCAGAGTTTTTCCATTCATTCATTCATTTAAAAAAAAAAAAAGTAATATGCTTTTAAAAAGACCAAAAAAGGACAAACTACTTTGGCTTTCATATACATTTTCAATATTAAAATAATCTCTCATATAGATCTTATTTATTAGAGTTTAAAATACTTCACGGTACAGGTTCACATTTCTGAAAGAGAGGAGGACCTGTTTCTATAGTGGAACCAAGCCATGACTCCCATATCATGCACTCTACTAAATGAATGTACAACTGTTAATGAAACAGCAATGATTCTACCTGGGAGGAGAGAGAAATTTAGGGGATCCTAAATGTGTGTGTACATATAAATACATGTAAACACAAAAAGTAAAAGAGGATGGGAAATAGTCATCTTCCAGTCTCACACAGTTACTACTTGAAAAGAAGCACAGGGCTCTGCATCCCATCAAATTTTGCTACCTCTATTATGTCTCCTGTGCTGTGTGCTCTGAGTCAATCAGAATGTTATAGAATGTTTCCATCCCATTTAATATACGTAGAAGTGCCTCAATTTCAGAGCAACAGGCTTTCAAAACTTAATCAAAGAACACTTTTCAACCTAATTTTTCAGTGCTTTACAATTAGCAAGATTCATAAATTATGGGGAAGTGCATTCAATAAATTATATACATAGGGACTGTAAAAAGCAGTTTACAAGAATTTCTAGAAACCATGTGTTTTTCTTTCAATGAAAAACGTTATTTGAATTACAAGGTTCACCCACAACATCTGAGGCCCAAATGATGCATAAAATATTGCATGCACAATGTGAGAAAGAGAAAACAATAGCTGGTATTCATTCTGAAAGCTCAGTGAAATATACCAAAAAGGAATGACAATTAAAACTGAATTGTAAATGTTTATTTAGATTGATCTCCAAGTATTACTCAAACATATTCTCTACATCTTTACATCTGTACAATACATTCTCTACATTTTATAAAAATGAAGATATGCAATATTGCTTTCAGGAATAAGAGTCAGAAAACTTTTTCAGGCTCACTTCTAAATACACAGTTAAGTGATCATAGCTACAGACTGGAAGCAGAAGCTCCTTTGTTTTTGCATAAAGTGATATTCCTAATATTCTCTAAATTTTTTAGTTCTCCTCCAAGAGTGCTAGCCCTTCACATTTCAATGTAAATATCTGTAGATATATTCAATTACTATCAAGTGAGTAGCAAATTACTTCCAAAGGAATGTCCCGTACTTTCAGAACAAATGTTTTGAATGGTATTAGCTACACATCCTGACAGAAAAGAGGGAAGGATATTTTGATCCATGTACTTCTGCATCGCAATTGGTTTTTAACCTCCTCTAGAAGTGTCTGCATTTAGAAAGCCATAGCATATACACAGACACATACATGAGAGACTGATACGAAACTTCTGTGATATAGGTAATTTTTGAATTCTGTATGTCTACTTGGGTAGCACACGACTACATAGGTTTAACCTGAAAGAATTTTGTATGTAAGAACAGGCCAAAATGAAAAATTAGGCATGACCAAAAAAAAGTTTATCCAGTTCCACAAAACAGACAATATCAGTGATTGAAGATCATGTCTGCTCTGCAATGCATCCTTGCAACTGATTCTAACTCCGTAAACTCAACATCCACAAATAAGCAGAAACTACAGTGGAGTAAGAAAAGATTCCTTTTATAAGAAAAACTATATGTGAAAAAAATTACCTGTTATAATGCAAAAACTAAAGACTGCACTTCTAATCAAATATACTACCACGTTTTTTCATATGAATCAAACAATGATCTATTCCACTCTTCTTATTGCATGTATTATTTGTCTTTAACTAAATTTCTTAATTAAGTGCTAGCAATTTGCAAAACAAGACGCTGCCTGAGGTCTTCCAGAAGCTACTGCAAAGCACAAGAAACAATTTTATTAAAAAATTACAGGAAAAAACTGAAGCTAAAAAAATTAGTAGCAAAAAGCTGTAACAATTTTTAGTAAGAAATTTCTGTTCCAAAATTGATGACATTTATACTCGACCCTGTCTCTAATTCCCCCAACAGAAACTTTCTCGGCTTAAGGACTCTCTAATTAGTACCTGCAGAACAGCAACCAGATTTCCCCTTATTGACCTGCTTTTAAACCAATGTTAAAACCAAGTATTCTGGATTTGCAGTGAAGTTCAACTAAGCAGAACTTGACTCAAAAGTCTTAAAATTACACTGGAACTAGCTGCTTCTGTACATTTTTAGAATGTAACTGGTGATCCTATTGTTCACAGTCTCCATAGACTTTCTTATATAACTTTGTAGGAAATTTATTCTAGTATGTATGAGTTTTATTTCATGTGTGGGTTTATTCTCCTTGCAGACACTACAAAAATCTTCATAGCACGCATCCCAACAACAATAATGATGGAGAAAGTCAAAATTACTCATCATTTCCTAAACGTGGTACTGTCTGTTTTGTGAAATTCTACAGTTCTGTACTTTCCAGTATTGTAAACCAATTGCTCCTAGGCAACTAAGAAGACAAGAAAGGGTGAAACCAATTTTGTATTAATTCAGTGAAAACATGAAGTTAGAAAGCAAGTTCTTTAGCTAACAGCAAAGATGTGTTTCTTCATCTGATAATGCTACTTGAGATTCCCAGAAAGATTACCATCCATTTTACAAAAGCTAGCCTTTTTCATTTAAAAGTATTTGCCAAGTCCTCAACCACAAGAACCTCTAACTACTAACTCGTAAGATCAGACTGTACCACAAACATTAATTAATCAACCACTGCAATAAAAAAATTAAAATAAAATAAAAAAACCACAGACACACAACAAACAAAAAAAAACAAACAATCCCCCTCCCCCCCCCAGTTCTTGGAACATGTATTTTTATTTTACAGGCTTTACAAAACATGTTTACTAAAATTAGCTTGGAAAAACACTGGACCAAAAAGAGTTTAAGTACAGTTTATTCTCTTTCCTGTTGCAGCTGTTTTAAGAATAATTAAAAAGCTTCCCTGTCCCCCTTTCAGGCTGCAGGGTTCAAATGACAGAGTAACCTGGCATCAGGAATTAGAAAGGACACAGAAGATGGAAGGAATGAAAAATGTATTCAAGTAGGAAACTACTTCAGTCAGGCTACAGCTACAAACTACAGCACATTAAAAAATTATATATCATCAGTAGTACCAGCGTTACATTACTATCACATATCAATAGCAAAAAGCTCCCCTAAAAAGAAAGCAAATTCCTACAGAAGAATGTCAAGCAGGAAATTTATGACAGACTGACAACTTGAAGCACAAGAGAAGTTACATAAGGTCTTGGCATTCTTCCAAAGAAAGGGGTTTTATCCTTATTGATGCAATTAAGTTTCTTCCTTCAGACACAGGTAATTATTTTTTAAACTAACTTTTTCTAAGAACACACAGATCATGTAAATACTTTAAATAATCACCTAGTTTTCCATCTTTTCCTCTTGTAGTCCCCTAGCTTTTAAATTTATTAACCTATCTTAGAGAAATCTGAAAAAGGAGACAGACATGTCTTAACAGCATTTTATTCCAGTGGTTTTCCTTGAATTTGGTGTGAGAATGAGGGACACGCAAATTAGTACTTCTCACTACAAATAGTGGGCAAAATTAAGATGCTCATCAAAACCCATCACCCAACTGGCCTATCTATACCTACCTATGCAGCTGCCTACTCAAGAATGGGACTTTACAATAATGATTGTGACATTCTCATGTTAAGTTCTTAGTTTCCCGAAGATATATATCAAACCTTACAATTACTTTTGTAAAATTTAATTTTTTTTTTCAACTACTCATAAAATACCTTGTGTTCCTAATCAGAAAGATGCACAGAAGGTCAAGCGTTCAAGAACCTCAAGATCTGCACTGAAGCAGATGCCTTAGGGTCAGAATTCCAAACAGAAGTATACCCTACACTCATCTTCAGCTTCTTTAGACAGCAAAACTGTAGCTGCTGATTTGGTAAACTCCTACAAAGTCATTTTGGCCATGGTCTCACTTTTAGACCCAAGTGATTACTTTTCCAATTTCATCTTCTCCAAAATGGAAAAGTGGCATTTAAGCAATAAAAATCTGTGTTTTGACTGAAAACCTGTTTCATTAACACTGTGATTTCCAAGTGCCAAGCTTCTTTTGCTGTAGACAAGGGCTCAGACACTCTACTCAAGGAGATTTTACATAGTCTACCACTACTGATAAACAGCCTACAGCTGTATTTAAGATCTTAAGGTCTTGGTATACATAGTTAATCCACTCTGAAACTTGAGTAGTTGGAGCAGATGGTAATCAGAAATCTCTCATCAGCCCCAGAATACCCTCATGGTATATCATCCTATAAATAAAGCATATCCCTTTCCCCTTGGGCTGGAGAACTGATTATGGAACGTCAGAAGTTTCTCTGGATTATAGAATGCTCAGAAAGATATAATGCTGCAAAGGCTTACATCTCACATTTTTGGAGTGAAGTATTTTTATGATGAAGTTAATGCCATTTGGAAAAAAGTCTGATTCATTTGAAGCTTATGCAATTGCAATTTTACACTAGAATTTCTAATTTACAAATGCAGTTTTTAAAGCATGTTTTGTAGTACTACTGCTATTATGGGCATATTTTGAGTTTTACAGACTTGCAGTCAGCTAAGAATAAAAATGATGAAAAATGATGACCTGATTTGGTTTGCAGAATAAATTAGCTCTACGCATTAAAGAGCTAGTGCTATTTATCCAAGGCAGAAAATGGTACATCTGAGGTTTGATCACTGTTGATAGGTAATGAGATATATTAAAACCAATTATATTCTGGTTTTCCAGACATCTTCAAGAACAATTCAATATGAGTCCCTGAAAGAATCAAGCGTTGTTAGTCCTGACTTTCATCTCAGTCAGAGGAGCAGGGAGTAGGGCGTGGGTGTAAACTGACTCTAAACATAGTAACAGTCATTACACTGACTACAGCTTTTACATGTTTTCTATTAATTTTTATCTCTTCCCATGCACGTATAAATTTACAGAAACCTTATATGTGTTCAGTGATTCTAAAAAATAGAACCTGAAGCAAAACTTGCATCACACCACCTGGAAACACTCTCTCAACTTCACTTTTCAAATACCAAAAAGTAGTATTTCTTTTTTCCCTTTAAAAATTATTTGCAGATGAGAACATCAGATCCTCAAAATTTAGGAAAAATGTTATGTTCAAGTAATTCCTGAATGTGGCAAAGTCAACAGTTGTTGTTACCTCTTCTGGCAACAAGTTGAAAGTTCTGAGGTTCCCTTGACTGTACGGTCAAAAAGGAACTTCATTTTCAGCTACTCTTATATGAGGTCATAAAAGTTTGCCAGTTAAGAACCACATCAGCATCAAGATTTCTTGTAGGCCAGGAACCTTATTACTTGAAATGTAAAAGAAATACAGACTCATCTTTGGTACATGTTTACATTTGCAAAAAAATTTCCTCAGATGACCCAGTCCAGTAGGATTTGAAGTTGCAGCAGAGTGCAATCCCTATCAGTACTTTACAGTCATGTGAAATACTTCAGAATACATCCAGAATACTTCAGAACCAAGTGAACCCTAATACTACACCTTTAACTTCCACACATTTTTATAGCAATTTTTAAAACATCTGCATTGGCAATTAATCTGTATCACGTTTCTCAGAGATCTCTTCTCCCAACACATATTCATCTATACAGAATGTCAGCAGATTTAGCTATTCTGAAACTTCTGAGTGCATCAGCAGCACAGCCAAGTACCCAGACAAACATAAGTAATTGAAGTAATAATGCTTATTAAGCAACCAGTAGTTCACACACTTCACTTTCAGTACTACACCTCCTATTTATACTGACACAAGGACAGCAATGACAATCAACACATAAAAACAATTACATTGGTTTTTCTAATTATATAGATCATAATGATCTGATAAATGAAAAATTATTCTGTATCAAAGGTTAAGCAAGTCTTTCAGATATTGGGGTAATTCAGACAACTTTCAATGCCAGATGTAGAATCGCTTTCATTGGAAGAGGAAATTACATCCTGTGCTCACTGACAATCAAACAAACAGGAAAAAAATCTTCCTGGTTCTTAGTAAAGCAGTGAGGAATGTGCCTGAATCCCACAATTTACTAAGAATATGTCACAACATGGTATAAATGGTTAGATATATCCCAATGTTAACTGGTGTTAAAATGTTAACACCAGTTAAAAAATAAGTTTCCTATCACAGACCTTAGTAACAATGGGCAACATTGATTTACACTTGTTCATTATACCTGGGAACTTCAAAGTCAGTTTCATACCCAGTTTTCTGTCATCACACTGTATACAACCTTGTCAAATTCATTTTCTTATTACTATTACCTTGTGTTCTCTAACACCTGATTTCTCTACTTACAAAGTCCTTGGTGAAGAAGGATATAATATACGAGTAGCTGGAGTAGCTTTCAAAACACTGCCTCATCCATTACCTCACTTGCAGTTTTGTTTTAACCACATATACACTGAAATAAATACCAGGAAACTGTGATGTCAGTAGGGCCAATATAAGTATTTTTTAAACTTTACTAGATTACAAAATCTAGATAGTATACTTACATAAACATATTAAAAAAGCAAGTCGTTAATGTCAGTGCTGCATTCTTTACCCGTCATTATTTAGCTCTGGTAGGAGCTACTGCTTTGTAATTAATGAATTTCTGTTACTTATATACTCACATTTCTAGCTGCCATGCCATAAAATCTAAGCAAATAGTAACAGCTACTGCAAGCATACTAACTACAGAATTATCCTAGCAGATTTATTCTGCTCTTGGGTAAGAGATTACCAATGTTTGCACACATCTGGCTAATTCCTGAAGGCCAGCAGTAGGAAGAGACATAACCTCTACACTGTCCTCCAAAATTTGAACAGAAGTGGATGCAAAACTATGTCAGTAAACAACTACTACAGTACGTTGTGATAGTGCCTAGAGGCACAGTTAGGACTGAATATAGTTATTAGACACTGCCAGTTACAGAGTTTACAAAAATAAATCAAGCGTCCATAGGTTTTGCTCTGCAGTCTATTATAGACTGCTAAACAATAAGGCTGAATGTGTCATTACAAGATCAGGAATTTTGCCATACACTGAGCTACCAGATCTTTCAGTATTAAATCATGTACAGGTACATTGCCTTTCATTGCTGACAGGGCACACAGAACAAACAGCACAGAGAGAACAAGACAGCCTTTGTAATTAGCAAGGTAGGAGTCACTGAGGGTATCCCACCGGGATAAAACCTAGAGAACTAGGACAAAACTGGCTAGAAGCTAGGGAAGGCATAAATAAAATAAAAGGAAAACGATGCATAGAGAAGCAAGAGAAACAAGGTATTTTATCACTATAGCAAGCAGCATAATGAGGGCAACAGAGGAAAACAAACAACACTGGTGAAGAAGGCAGCAAAAGGTATATCAATTTTGTGTGGGTTTTGTTTGTTTTTCAAAAATTAGAATTGGATTTTATGCCAGTTGATGAAGATTGGAAAGTTCTGCTTGACCAGCAAGATCATGGAATTGGAGGAATATGCAAAGCCAGTCTGAAGAAGCCTTCAAAAGAAGATGGGAAGAAAGAAACTAATAGATAGATAACTAATCTATTACCTTTGGGCCACTTTTCACTGGAAAACAATGCAGTAGTGGAATGAAACTCAAACTCTAGAAACTATGTTCAGAGGACAGAGATAATACCCCTTTCCCCAGCACACAAGTCCCTTGCAAGGTAAATGCACTAGCCTTAGAATGGTGCTGTGCACGCACATTTATAAATGGCAATACAGAACTACTTTCGTTCTTACTCCTTGGAATAAGGACATTAAATATTTTAATAGCATTAAAAATTATTATCATTAATAATCAGTAACCTGCATCTTAGCTGAGTATGTTTGCAACTAAAGAAGATTGAAATTTAACTCCTTTCAAAAGGTGTATTTGTACCGTGACCAAGAACAGACAAGATTAGGGCAGTCCATTGGCTGCCACAGCCTGCTACTGTCTCTGCAGGAGTACAAATCTTTTTGTATAAAGATTTTGAAAGTGGTCATTCCATTTGTGTATTTCTGGAATCTTTTTTTTTATTAATTATATCCAAGCAACCTAAGAATCACCTATCTATTTTCAAGCTTGAGTGATTTTTCTATTATTTTACTGTGTTTGAACATATGGCTCCTGCCTAATATTACAAGTTCAAAAGAAATGGAAATGTTATATTTTAAATTTCAAGTGGCTTCAAACTATATACTCCTGCAATTTAGAGAAATGGTTTTGCTCACACCATTTTCTTTGAAACTCATCTACAATTTTCTTATTGTTTCTGACTACAAGTCAAAAAGGCAGTGCTGACCTCAGAATCTAGAGAAAAGTTTCCTTCCACGGACAAGTTAATGAAGAAGAGGGGGGAAGCCAGCTACTCACAGTCACACCTTTGGAGGCAATGCAGAGAAGTGTGATGATTATTGCTTAAAATTAACAAACACTACCTTTCAGGTCAGATCTTATTTTGAGAACAGCACATGCAAAAATTCTCCTACACAGCCCCGGATGTTAGTTTTTTACTTTTATTGGTATGACCCTTGCACTAATGTGTTTAACACTGAGCCATATAACAGCTACTTACTTCTGCTGTAGTGAGAGCAAAGTGCAGTATCAGTAAGGTTTGGCTTCATTTTGGCACTCCAACAAAAAAATCCAGCTGGCTGTTTAACATTCGACAACATCTCACATATCCTTTCTACCTTCACCTATTAAATGCTATCTTTTTATATCTTTAAGCTTTAAAGCACTTTAAAAAAAAACTATTTCATATTTCAAAGACTAAGAACATAGTAACAGATATATACAGATATATACTAGAATCCCGCAGAAATATTAGATTCTGCAAAGTGACTTGTTTCCCCCACCATTGTTCCCTAACTTCTAAATGGGTGCTAATTAATAAGTATGCTCGTCCCACATTCTGTTTAACTTTGACAAGTTTTATATGCTAAATTACGACAACTAAGGAGTGAGTGCAAAAATGTCAAGGAAATAAATTATAAAAATACAAATTTCAAACTATTATTTTTAATAGTAGAATGTCCTTGTTCTGGCATTAACAATTCTAGTACTGTTCTATTCCTAAATCTTAAGAGCAGTATCTCACTTCTTATCAAAGATACCAGGCTTAGTGGAACCAATATGCCTTACTAGGACTAATCAACTTTTCCTAATAACGCATAAAAAACCAACTATTTGGCATTCTGGCAACAGTTGACCAAAACTTGTTTGATAGCACAGCAATCCTCTCTCTGCAGCTTCTGTATGGTGCGAATGAAACACAGCCTGCAACCCACACTCTGTCCTTCTACCACTACTGCAGCAAGAAAGAAAACTGCCAGAGGACCAATCCAGCACCATCCTGGCACTGCTTCCTCCTGCCTGTAGTATTAATACCATGTTTCTTTTTAACCTTTTCTCCCTAATGTTTCAGACAGGCCATTCACAGATATTTCTGGCTGCGACAGACTCAGACATCAAGCTCAGGAATGCGTTTTTCCATCAGTAATAGTTCTGTCTGTGGCTGCCTGTTTCTCAAGCCTTCTACTGACCTGTTTGCTTGCCCATTCAGCAAAGCTGGGACACTGCACAGTAAACCAACGTTGCAAGTTCAGGCAAAAAGGCTTTCCTATTCCTCCATTTGTGTCGCATAAAACCACAAGAGCCTGAGATACTAAGGGCACTCACATACTGAGCTCGGTAACAATACAGATGTAAAATTGGCACTGCCTTGTTTTGTAAAATACTCAAAGAACCATTAGTCAGAGAATGTACAATATACGTTCACATGTCAACCAAAGAGCACTTTAGCTGGCAATATTCTGATGGCTACAGAAAGTAGTAACAGACGTATGCCAATTCAATTAATGCTAATTTAGCACTTGGTGTATCTCTCATTTAATTCAAAACCATTCATGTATAAAATTGCACCTATTCATGCCAATGTAGTTAGTTACACGAAAACACTTCAAGTCAAGCTTTATATTTTCTGTAAGCATGTAACACTTTTTTTAAAACCCACATATGCTGAATAATAACTAAGAATCAGAAATCATTAGTTTTGTTTGCACAATGATAGCAATTTTAAGTTTTACCTATAAGTTGTATTAAGTCAACCATCCAAACCAAACTTTTATGCAAACTAAAATACGTAAGGGCTTGCGAGAGCAGTTAACTTAAGGTGTTGTTATAAACATCTACACAGAAAAAGAAGAATAGGAGACACAAAATCCAGGACCTATTTCTCTAATTAACTCCTGCTAAGCTATGTAATAATAATAATAGATATAAATCAGTCTAAACAATTGAACAATAACTATGATCATTTCTCTACAGTTTCTGTGTAACAGTTTTCATGTGGAAAATAAGCTTACTTTTCCCAAATATAAGTACTTTAGATTAAAGTGATAGCACTTCCTCTTTGAATTCAAGACAATTTTTTACAGTTCAGAAGCAATTAATTGTTTCACAACGTTATTGAGATATTATTACCTTATCAGACTACTTGACCTACATTCCTAAAAACTGACACACGATTTCTGAACTTATAAGGAAGTTTGATGCATTGGATAGATTGTGAAATGAAAAGTCGAATTGATCGAAGTCTTTCCTTGTTACTAATATTAAAATTAGTACTTTCAAAATCTATGAAGATTTTAGCTCTCTGAAAGGAGTGAAATTGCATCCTTTTCCAAATGACTGACACCTGTCTTTTTTTTCTTGTTAAGGCTGAAAATACAAGATAGCCTCAAGATTTTTTTATTAATGCCATTCTCCTCAACAGGCAAAATGACAGGAAGATGCATCTATGACTGCACAAGAGAGAAAAAACTGTATTAGCAGCAGCCAGGGAACTTTGAATACAGAGCTGTTATAAAGCCAACCTTGATGGCCTGCACACTGCGCCAGCTTTGCAATGATTCAATCTCTATGACAGATTGAGTCAAAATTTTTAATTAATATATGTAATACTTAAAAAATTAAGTACTCTGAAGAGCTGTTAAGCATTTAAATGCAATCACTTTTCAAAGCCATAGTAGCCATACAAAGGTCTTCTGATCACAAATCTATCAATCATACTGCCTACATTCATCACCATAAAACCACCAGCAGAGGCTTATTTAAAAGACATCAGTGTACCAAATTGAAATACACACACAGAGAAACTCCAGACCACACATACACGTGTCTTTATCTGGGAGAAGAGACAATACATACATACATTTATTTGGGAGAATTGTTTTGCTGAATTGTGATGATTCCACCCTGGCATCTGGGAGAACCATGGTCTGGCTGGGATGGAGTTAATTTTCTTCACAGCAGCCTGTACAGAGCTGTGTTGTGAACTTGTGATTAAAAGGGTGTGGATAAGGCCAGTGTTGTGGCTGCTGCTGGATAGTGCTTACACAGTATTAGGGCTCCTTTTTCACCCCCTCACTCTGGCCCCATTCCAGCAGATAGGCTAGGAGTGGACAAGCAGCTGGGAGGGAAAAGAGCCAGAACAAAGGACCCGAACTGGTCGAAGGGACATTACATACTGCATAACATCGTGCTCAGTAATAAAACTCAGGTGGCAGAAAGGAAGGGTCTGTCTGTCGGGAGCCACCAAGATGCTTGTGCGAGATAGGAAGTAATCTCCTTTGCATCACTTATTTTCCTTTCCTCTTTCTTCACTTATTATGCTGTCTTTATCTTGAACCATGAGTTTTTTGCTTTTGCTGTACCTGCTCTCTCCTCTGGCTCTGGGAGGGGCAGGCGAGTGAGCAGCCGAGTGGGTGCTTGGCTGCTCTCCAAGGTCAACCAACCCACTACACATGGTAAGTTTAAGATCCTTTCTGACCCTGTTTTCTGCTAAAAGGATCATCACTAGCACCTTCTTGGGATTAATAACACTGCCCTAATTGTATTTAAAACACCAATATATAGAGGAAAAAAAAATATGGAGAAAAAACAAACATGAAAAATGCGGCACAGAAGTAATTAAATTGGTATCTGACTAAGAAAACTTACCAATTCAATTTCCTCAATTTCTTCTCAGTACTTTGATACTAAACCTCTATACACTTCTACAAGTCAGGGAAACAATTTTGGATTCTTAAGTTAGAGTCATTTTACCCTGTCATTCAACAGCTGTGTTGTCAAAGCAATAACAAATTTTTTCTTAGTACCCCAGAAACTACCATTTGTTTAGTCTACCCAGTCACAGTCCAGATTGTTTTTTCTAGATTCTACTTCCAAATTATCTCTGGTTTCCAGTACTCTAGAGAGAAAATGTGTCCAACAATCTTCTGAGGAACTATCCATTAGCTGCATTTCCCTTGAGAGAAAATAAGGTTTCTCCCAAAGGTCTTGACAGAGACTGGAGTTCAAAGCATCCAACTAGTATCAAAAGTAACAAAAGAATTCTCACTTGAAAACACAACTACAGCTCCTGGGAATCCTCCAAGAAGAAACTGTCATGATAAGCAACCAGATTTACAAGGTTATCTTCCTTAAGTTTGTGGGGTTTGCGTTTAATTTTATGCTTTAACTTGAATTTACAATTAAAAATAAAAAATACTGTTTTTAAAAAGCATGGAAATACTACAAATAGTTTTTATCTCTTCTTTTGTTCAGTCAGTAATAAATACATGGCAGCAATACAGTTTGAATCCTTATCAGGAGCTGAGGAAGAAAACTTCTCTTGCAGCCTCAGTTTTTAGGGATGAACACTGAGAACTGTCATTTTCATATCTGCAGAATATTCTTCTGTTCCAAATAATTCAGACTGACCTGCTAAGGACCCTTCGGATCAACTGGATGTTATCAATTCCCATCAGTATATTACTAAACAATACGGACAACCACCAAAGAGTTCTCTGTTCATTTTCATCTCTCATACACACTCCCGCTGACCGTGAAGGAAAAATTTCAGTACCCACCATGAGATTGCCACAGGTGTCTTAAGTACAATGCAAGAACTTTGTTAACAGATTCAAGCAGCAAGCAACTTCTGTTAACAAAAGGCCAGCCTGAACTCCTCAAAAGGAGAAAAAGAAGAGTTATTTTCTTCATCAAGAATGAAGAAAATAACCTTCCTCTCTCCCACATGCCGAAGTCATCAAATCGTTCCAATCATTTTCAGAACTAAGAAGGGCTTTTTTCTTATATGGGTAAAAGATGTGAATGCAAGAGGAGGATAATAAATAAAAGAATATACAGCTTGTATCTCCCAAGAGAGACTAATTCTGGGAAGAATAATTCCAAGTAGATTTGCCAAAACTGGAAAAAACAGAGTGAGCACATGCTGGAAGAAGGCTTCCTCTAAAACAAAAAGAACAGTGTCAGTGACTTAATTCAATACTTTTCTGTGACCTTTTAAATTTTCATACCTGAGGAAAGCTGCTAAGGATTCAATAGCTCACAGTTTATGATTATGAATCCTTTGTGGAAGAATCACAGTAATACTGTATACCCAAATAAGAGAGAGGATAGAAAGTGACTACACTTCAAGGGAGACAGGATAAAACAGAACAGAGACATTTAAATAATGCAGACAAACAAGATGGAGAAACAGGAATGCCAAACTTTAAATGAGAATGTTGATGTGACAGATGTTTCAGACACTCCAGGTAATCAAGACAATCAGTGGGAAATTATTGTCAGCACAGAACTTCATGAAGTCAAAAGAAGGTGCTAGTACGGAAGCGTGCTGCTATCCATGAAAGGTGGCTTACAGTTAAATCACATAAACAGACTCAAGATCCCTATGCATTGAGGTTCCAAATGTGGTCAATCTACCTTCACATACTGAGGAAAAAGAAGCTAGGGGACACAGCACATTATTAATAAAAGGCTTAAATTCTTTCCAAGTAGACTGGACAGCCGTTATGTTTAAAATCAGATTCCAAAGTCTCCAGGTATCTTTTAAGCTATACATCATACCTGACTGCTTCACAGGAGAGCAAAAATGACATGAGAACACAAATTAAAAAGTGAAATAAAGAACAATAAGGGATGATTCCTCACCATCTCACCCTATAAAAACAATCAAGGAGACATCAAATGCAATTAGCAGGTGGCAGATTCAAAATAAAGAAGAGCAGGTACCTTTTCCTTATCAGCACACTGAAGATACAAAACTGAGACAGAGGTTGTGCTACAGATGCCAAAGTGTAGAGGGTTCAAGGATGAACTGCAAACGCTGAAGTGTACAGCATTCAAAAAGAAACTGGGAAAAAATAATGGGAGAAAAACCTGTCCTTTAAAGGTAGATACTAAATATGGGAATACCACTGCTGACTCTGAGAATCCTTGAGCAAAAGTCACTGAAAACTACTCGGTCAATATTGAGGGATAATGACACATGTTCATTCATCACTGCACTTCTCTCTGCAAAAAGCAGGGCGGGGATAATCAGTGAACTTCAGTAATGAAAAGTCAAAGCACTTCACTGCCTGCTCCTCCTTCCTGCACACTGAGGTTTCCGACACCGTGGGGGCTGCTGTCCTTGCTTCCACGCACGGCAGAGCTGGAGAGGCTGTTACAGCACCTGGGCACCTCCCTGAGGCCTCTCACACTCCACTGAGGTGATGAGGCTGCACAGCTGGATGCTTGGCTTCACAAAGCTGCCTTGTTTCAGCTCTCACCCAGGCTGCCTATGCTGGCAGCCTTGGCTGCCGTCAACAGCTCAAGGACAAAGCAGCCCAGGAGGCAAAGGCAGCAGTGATGGCTGCACTGGCCCCAACGTGACTATATCCTCCAGGTGACCCCACTGGGAAGCACCTGGGTTGCCAGAGGGGCTCCAATGTTATACTTTGGTAACTTGTCCTTCCCTACGCTAGAAACCAGCCAGTGCTTGTGGATCAGGAACAGGGAAGCTTGGACACTCAGCACTGAGTCGCCTTTTTTCAGTTATTAAGAGTTCAGCCTTTTCCAAACCATGCAACTGGATTCCCTGCACTTTTCTGAGAAGATTTTCTCCATCTAGTATCTATTGAGTGGGCACACACATCAGTTTACTCTGCCTTCTTCCTTATCCTTTGCCTAAATGACCTTGAGCTTTGCCTTCCTTGCATGCTTTTCAGAGCCTACATTCAAGCACTCTTCTGCATGCCCAGTGGAGACAGGATGACGGACTAGACGTAAAAAGGCCATTCTTAACAGAAGACTTCATCAAGCTTGAGATGTGTATTTAAGAATTTGTTTATTTGTGTGTTTGACTTTAATTTATATTCCAGTTCTTAAGTCTCTGATCCATTTGAAATTATGGAGATTGTTATACCACCATGGTTGCTTTACAGCACACCACTGAACAGAGCAGCTGATGTCTACCAGTTTAACAGCTCCCAAAACCCACCTCTTATTTCCAACAGGAACACCAGCTAGATGGAAGCAAGTTTTAGAGAGCCTTTGCAACAACTCATGAAGCTATTTTTGCTACTGCTACCTTGGTGGATGGCCACAAGAGAAGAGAAATATATAATCACAGAATGGCTTATGTTGAAAGGGACCTTAAAGATCATCTAGTTCTAAATCTTCCTTCTCCCATTATGGGCAGGGATGCCACCCACTTGACCACATTGCTCAAAGACCCATCCAGACTGGCTTTGAACACTTCCAGGGATGGAGCATCCACAACTTCTCTGGGCAACCTGTTCCAGTGCCTCACCACCCACCAGAGCAAAGAATTTCTTCCTAGTATCTAATCTAAATCTCTCCTCTTTTCGTTTAAAACCATTCCCCCTTGTAGCTCAAAGGTAGTTTTGAGATATTTTCCATTTCCTTTATTCTTGGCTGTTTGAAAGTATAAAAGGTTAAAGAACCTGAGCACAAGTGATGTGAAATTCCAATACTCTGTAACTTTCCCTCTTTCCATTAAATAAGCATTCTCCCTTAATGCTCTGACCCGCTTTGTCACATGTTTTTTAACAACACAAACTTCTTGGAACACCAAAACTGGTAATTACTAAAGACCAGTAACCACCTGGTCCATTTGGAACACTACAGCAACACAATATTCTCTTCCCATGTACTTAACAACCTCCAAGCCACAAAATAAACCTGAAAAGTAACTACTATTCTTAATTAGTCTCAAATTAAATAAGGAATATTTTAAATATCTCTGCTTTTAAGCTTATATTGACAACTCTAAATGCAAGTGGAATTCTGTTTTATTCCCACATCTGGCTCTTCCAATGAATCCTATGAATCAGGAACATTCCTATGAAACAGGAACAAATATAATGAAAACTACAATTCTGATTCGTTGACACTCATTAAATTGAGTATTTTGTCTTCCTGGTAAATTGGTCTTCCCTTTAAAATATCTATATCCACCAAACTACAAGTAGTCTATTCAAATAATCCTGCACATCGAACTAAATAGAGTAAGCTTGCAAGTCTGACCCAAGAAAATAACACCACCTTAGGCTACTACCTTTAAAGAAAAAGTTTCAAAAATATGGAGTGGCACGCATGCTACAAAAACAAGAAACACATAAAATAATGCTATAGTAGAGAAAAATAAAATTACTCTATTCTTTTTGTTTTTCTTAGCTACCAATACAGGTCAACTACTAGAATTCACATAACAGGCCAGACAAGAGACCCTCCCAGTCTCACACAGATACACATACAAACAAAAACCCACACAAAAAACCAAGGACAAACAACAAAAAAAAAGAGTAACATGGATGGAATAAAAAGTGAAGGAGTTACATGATGCCACCTTAAAAGACAGCTTTCTGCATCAGTTGCTTATTTCCTCTCTTTGGAAAACCGCCACATTTCTTTCCGAAGCACTTGTTAGGAAAGATTTTCTTAATACAATTCTGTCCCTTACATTGTTTTCTGAGACCTTGTTTCTCTATGATACACAAGTGAAAAACAAATGTCTCAGACCTACTAAGTTTTGCAATAACTGAAGGAAAACAGGTTATGACAGCTGAGCATAACAAGCATCTTTAGTAAAAAATCCCAAAATAATTTGGGCAAGTAACTGGATAAAAGGTGCCCATAAACTCCGAAATTTTTCAAGTTACAGCTTAAAACGCCTTTTTTTTCCCCTAAATTTTCACATGTAAGCAAAACAGGGTTATAAAATTCTAGCAGGTTCACCTTCTCCCGGTTAGTTATTGTGAATACTGAAAGAAAATGTATAATGTGAAATTAGCACATTTTTCAGTAACAGTTTGACTCAAAGTCTCCTAGAGTTTTAGTACATTTTTTATGGTGTTTTACAGTACAAATTACATTAAAACAAAGATTTCCTGGAGGCAAAAAGAAATGGCTTTTCATTGCTCATTTAAAACAAGTAACGAGTTTGGCAAGCTACAAAAACAGCAAGATGGAAGCAAAGTTTCAAGCAGCATAATTTCTGTCTCACAAAACTGCAGCTAATGTAAGACACAGAATGACCACAGACATCGTGAAGAGAGTTCCCCTGTATCATCTAAACACAGCTGGATGAGAACATTTCTTAGCAGTAGTAATGCAAAACAGAAGTTCAGACATGTTTTCTTTTCTCTAAAGTGTTGCCCCTCTCCCTTTCCTCAATGTAGTGGGTGCAAGAATGGTAGTCCTGTTTGTTTTCCCACTGGAACAAGTTTACTCCCTGGGATGACCATGACTTTTATTATAAGTAAGGTAGTAAAAGAAGAAAAATACTAGACACAAAATTTTACAGCCTATATTAAAAAATAAGTCTCATAAACTAAGAACCATCATTAAAAGAACCGTATTTCCAGAAATAAGGTTAAGAAATGTCACATTCATTTCATACACTGTAATGTTGCAAGAGGATTTGGCAAGTCACAGACGGATTTTGCTGCTGCTCAACAACTACCTCTCACAATAAGATCTCCCAAAACACTTTCCAGCAAGAAACTAACTGGTATTCCAAAAAGAAAACAACAAAAACCAAAACAAACTAAAAAAACAAACAAACAAAAAAACCCCCACCACTGCAAAATACTAGTAAGTGTAGCTTTCCAGAATGCTGTACTGTGCTGAAATCTGTGAAAACTATGAGCTACCGAAGTTGTAGGAAAAGGACTCAAAAATATTTTTCCTCATTCAGTCACATTATTCTTTGCGTAAAACTCACCCTGACCTACGATCACATTATTTTTTTCACCAGCTTTCAAAACCTGCCCTACTACTTAGCAACAAGGAACATATTCAACACTTAACGTACCTCTTTCTGTTTGTTATCATATGGAATTCTACATTTTCCAAGAAACTCCTTTAAACATTGTGACTATGATTTATACCTCAGCTGTCTGTGAAATCATTGTATTTCCCCTTCATTACCAGCCCTGAAACCTGCTAGCATTCTCAAGCCTCTGGTTTCAGGAACCTTGGACTCAGATTTAAATTCCTGCCAAGTTGTTGGCCTGAAATAATACAGAACTTTTTTTTAATCCTTTCTAGCATAACAAATTGAGGGTTTTGAATTGAGGCCTTGCTCTTTTTTCTGAAGTTTTGTCTATCAACCACAGCATTTTAAGAATTTTTAACTGCATAATCACCTGAGCAGTGCAGGACCAATACAGTTTACATTGTCCTGCAAGGACTCCCAGAGTACCAAAGTCTTCTAAGCAAGTAAAAAGAGGAAGGCTCATAAACTGCACTGTTAAAAACTATGTAAGGTTTTTAAATCAACTGACCAAGAGTTTGTAGTGGATTTTTGAAAAATCCTGGAATAAACAAAACACAAAAGCCCACCTGGCTTATGATCAAAGTAGTCAAAAGAAGTTTGCAGCAGAAGCCCATGACTTATCCCCATCTTCCCATTGAAAGAGGTGCAGATGAGACATTTAAAATAAGAAAAGGTTGTAAGGTGTGCATTTCTAGAATATAGAACTGCATTCTAAATATTTTAAACAGTAAGGAAAAAAACGTAGCAAGTAACTTTCACTACAACTCATTTTGACTCTTGCAAAATTCAGTGACATGGCAGCTACGGGTAAGGTTCTGAACCTAACAGAAAAGAACATAACACTGCTCTGCATTTCTGTTTCATATCTAAATAATGTTATTTGCATTTATTTTATGTCAAAACTTTTTAAACATTTAACAGCTATGTTGTATTTTAATAGAACATGTCAGAGAAATCTTATTTCTCCATCTCCTCATCCAAAGGTACTGCTTGATAAAGTACACAGAGCAGATTTATACAAAACCTATGTGATGGTGGACAATTAGGCACTATGTTAAATCACCAGGTGACAAGTTTTTCCCAGCAAAAGATGTATTTAGTTGAAGGTATCCCACCACATAATTTTACTAAATTCACCGGAAAAAGTGAGAAATACCTGAAATTAATTCAGTAATTCAATAAATTCACTTCAGAATACTTCCAATACATGCAGGGATTGCTTGCAGACTATATGATAAATCTAAACATTAGAATCTCATTTTTTAAAAATAAAATGAATTCAAGATTCTTAGGTCTGTGGCAAGAGGTTAATCTTGTAAAATGCTTCTTAGTAGCCAAAGCTTTAATCACTTTTTTATTCTACTTATCCCACCTCAAACTATTATAGTAAATTTTATATATGCACTAAGGACAAAGTCGAATTTTGGATTAGATGTAGAAGAAAAAAAAAAAGTATTTTCTGCAGCTGACCTCACTGAAAGTATATATTTGAGCTATGATTTCCAATTAATATAAAAATTCATCAGCAATTGTCAAGACAAAAGAGATTAATTTTCTCCCAGCAAGGCAAGAACTCCTAAACTACTATTTTGGGAGGATAAGTTAAATATTTATGGACAGAAAAACCAATTTCCATATGTAAAACAATGAAAATCCATGTCATGTTCTATTCTTGCTACTCCAACTGAGTGTATGACACTTACAAACAGAAGAAAAATAACACATAATCAGACATTTTAGAACAAGCAGTAGAATTACCTGAAGCTTTGAAACCTAACTGCATAAAGATAATGTTACTGACAGTGATGCTCAGGAATTATGAGTCAGGCACCGGACTTTGTCACAAAGTGGGCACACAAAAGCATGAGGATTCAAAAATCCTCAGGAAGTCGGGAATAACCAAGGTATGTCTCAACACAGCAGCCTGACTGAGAAGGAATAGGCTAATAGGGATTACTTCATTTATCAGTAGCAAGAAAGTGTTGAAGAAGGGAGAAAAAACACAACAATTTTCCTTCTCAAACAAGAAAGGCAGACAAGCAACAAAGTGTTGGGATTTCCTTCCAAGATAATGCTGTTGAATCAATCTTGTGGGACACAGAAACTTCTAGTTATCCTTGTCCTTCATTGCTTACTGTAACTATTTAATAATCTTTTTAATCCTCGAATGAGGAATTCTCTGAAGTGAAACTTTAGATGTTCTATTTTCAGAAAGCTATCTGATCTCATTGTTATACCTTGTGTGAGTTTCCTAAATAAAAAAAAAATGCCTTCTTGACTCTTCTGGACTTTGACACAGGCATTCTGAAAAGCCTCAGACATTATAAAAGCAAAAGAAATAAAAGATTGAATAAAAGAATCCATTAACATGAGTGTTGGACAAGAACCTTAAAAGTCAAGCACAGCTAGAAGCTAGATGTGCTAATCAGCAATGTTTAGTGTCACTACCTCCATAAAAAGATTTTATAACACATTAAAAGACTTCTAAGAGAACTTCTGTGTCCTGCAAAGATGTGAAGGGCAGCCACTTCCAACACAAGTATCATCACCGGCATAGCCATTCTTACACATTTCTTCTAAAAGAAGGTTTTAAATATTCAGCAAAAGGTTTCAACAGCACTCTCTCATTGCCAATTAGCGACAGTGATACCATTTAAATATTTGATGACGACAACACTAAAAATAAATAAATAACAGTCAAATTTAGTGTCACAATATTGTTAAACTTTCATTATGTTATAGTGGATTTACACATTTGGCTGGCACACATTCGGAATACCATTTTAGTTCCACACTGCAAAAAATTAGTAAAATGGAAGGAAAAAACATTAATAAAAGAGCTCCAGAATTAAAAAAAGCACAGAAAAGTTTCAGTAAGTGGAACACTTAAATACATCATCATTGTTTAGCCCACAAAAAAAAAAAACTTACATAAAGCAAATGTGAGGAACACCTTTCAGCTCATCTGTGGAAATGAGGAAGTGTTCTTCTAACATAAGAACCAGGGGATAGCACATAAACAAGTAAGTAGCTGCCAGGTAAAATCATGCCAAAAAAAAAAAAAAAAGGACTTCTTCAAACAACACGTACTTAAGAAAGTGCCATAGGATGTTACAGTGGTGAAAAGCTTCCAAAAGCCGAACTGGCCTTTGACAATTAATGAGGGGGGAAAACACCTATAAGGATTAAACACAAATATGTCTTAGCTCCAGATCACTTAATGCTGGAAGCAGATCTCAGGAAAGGAGACTTTTTCTGTTATTCCTGTTGGAGGCAACGTAACAAGCCAAATGGACTTTCTGGCCTGACCCCGGCAGCCGTTCTTAAATTCACAAGGGCTGGGAGCTTCTGAAGACTGGGGGAAACAGATGCCTCTACCCCAAGCTGTGCAGTCAGCCTTCATCACAGACAGGTTCAAGTCCCAAACCCTGTGGGACTTAAATCCCCTGTGAAGGTTGACAGTCTTGCACTGGCATCTGCACTGCCTTTTCATCGCTCCTTTTTTTGGGGATTTACAGGCAGACATGAAGTACTGCACAGAGCACACAGAGTTCTGCTCTGCTCCAGCACTTTGCTGGGAATAGAAGGTTCTCCACCAGCTGTTACAGACAAAAAGCAGAGTGTGGCCAGTCTGTTACTGAAGCAGGAAGGTCAAGCTGTATGAGGGATGGGGAGAGACCAAAGAAAGGGAGGGACGAGCAGACACGTTGACACAACAGACATGGTGACAAATCAAATGGGATCCAGGCCAAGAAGGCTACTGAAAGACTAACACTAGGAATTCTTCTACAGCACCCTTCAAAATCTACAAAATACCACAAGATAATGCTCACAACTCTCAGTGCCTTCATGCTACACCACTGGTCTCAGAGCAGATTCCAGACCAGGCTGGCCGCTCACTAAGGAAGGACCAAGCACGAGGGCACACGTTATTTAAGCTGAAAAGTGTTAACCTCAAACAATGCTTGTGAAACGCACCACTGCAACTACTACAACCAGGAAGAACAAAGAGGAATTAAAGAAGAGTTGGGTTTAACAAATGAAGTACATCCAATAAGCCATATAATGTCCTTGGGGGTTCTACAAAAGCAAGAAAAACATAATACTACACAGACTCAAACTACCTATGTCTGATCTAGCTTCCTCCACTGTGTGGTAGTAACGTGCCACGACTAAATACATTCTCATTTCACATAAACATTAGTCTTGAACTCTAGGATTTACCCCGGCTCTTTGCAACAAACTACTATCAGCGTATCTCCAAAAAAAATTTATTTAGGGACTTTCTCAATAAACAACAAAATATGTTTCAGTTGATTCAAGCCATTTCCTGAAGTGATTTATTTCCAACTATTACTGAGTTTTTCCTGCCTTAAGTAGCAAAAATGTATGTATTTACATTGTAAACACGTGAATATTGCAATCAATGTAAGCATTATTTCAGCAACTCAGAAGCTAACCTTTTCTACAATATATACATGAAAGATATTCATTCTGCTTTTAATTTACTAAATGAAAAAGCATAGCAGAGTATACAAAGTCACTGCCTTGCCTTTTTTTATTTTTGGTGTTCCTGTACAATTCACAGGAGTTACCTAAAATCAATAAATAGCTTCCTATCCTAAAACCACCAACGATAGAAAGAAAACAATCTTAACAACAGCTTTGACAGCAAGTTGGATACAAGAATGAAGCAATGAAATTAATTTTTTTTTAATAAGCATTTATTTACACTTTGTATTAAGGAATGCAGCTAGAGCAAACAGTTGACAATGTCAAACATTTTTATCATAGGAAACTAGGTAATGAAATACATAAAGCATCCTGGTTTTTCCATCATAAGAGGTACTTCATAAGACAAAACTCATGCAGACCATTCTTCTGCTGCAGAATTTCACAACCATTCTTTCTCTGCTATCCTACACTAAAAAAAGCAGCAAAGGATGAGAGTATGTTCACATACATGGATGCTAACACATCTAAGCACACACAGAACTTTATAATGCTCTGCCTTTCTTTAGTGTAAATAATAACAATAAGTAATAATAAATAAAAATAATAAAAATAATAATGCTGGTAAGAAGAAAGAAAAAAAATGTAAGAAAATGGGGGGGGAAAGTTACAATCATAGAAACTCAACCATAAAAAGATCTTGAAAATTCTGTGGAAGTGCTTTTTACCAAAAAAGCAGCAGTTCTTTTTCTTCTGCAATACTGATTATCTCATAATTTACAGGAAATATCAAACCATTTTCATTAATTTTAGGCATTACAGCAGTCATTACACTAATATGCAAAATATCAATTATCTGCTATATGTTTGTAAGGTACTCATTTCTTATACCAACATAAAATTCATAAGTAAGTTTCTTTTATTAAATATTCTTACAGTGAATTTCAAAACCCAGCTTAATATCTTGCTATTTTTTATTGTTCATTTTATAAAACTGTCAGTTGCTATTCTGAAAAGGGGTTGGTTTGTTTGTTTAAAGAGACTTCCTGTCTGCCTGCACTTATTTCCAGAACAGGAGTATTTGGTATCTGAAAAGATTCCTGAACATGGCATACAACCTGAAGTACTCAGGAATATTTTATTATTTATTCCAAAAGGCCAAATGACATTAACAGGAATCCCAGGAGAGGCAGAAATGAATCACAGCTATTCTACTTTCCCAAGGCTGCACCAGTTAATACTGTGAGCCTCAGTACTGCTGACTTCCAGTCACTTGCTATACTGCACTCTTCACTGTTTTGAATATTCATGTTTTGTGACGTCAAGGTCTAGGGGGGAACAGGTGAGTGAACTCAGGGATGTTCCTCTTCGGAAGCAAGGGACAGATGAGTCTATACAGACAGCTCTGGAAAAGAAACTAGTTAAGTAGATATTAAGAGACATACTAGAGTCAAGAGGATGGGCAACATATCCTATCAAAGAATTGCTTCATGCACAATCTTCTACAACAGGGAGAATTAGGTACAGAGATGGCACTACCCCATGTTTAAAAGGCATGCCAGATGTGAAGATCAACTGTAAAACAGCAACAGTAGTCTTCATAAACACAGCTGCAAAACAGGGAAAGAGGCCACTTGCTACTTACTCTCCTTAAAGACAAACAAACCAGCCCCTTCCAAAGAACCCTTTTTTATGCCAATGCTCCACTCCAGTAATAATAATATCAATTTGTACTTACTATTATTTTAATATATTTAGAAGGAACAATATTTTCTCATAAATTGTATTTCTGAACTAGATTTGGCAACATTATATTGCCTAATTCACAGATGGTAAAGAATACAAATAACCAATTTTTATTTTAACCATGGAGTATAGAATTTGTTCTTGTATTTAAAATCTATAATCTACAGCCACTTAACAAAAAACAAAACCAAAAAAAAAAACAACCCCAAAGAAACAAAAAAATGCACACAAAAGAGGCCTGCATCACATATGGTAGAAATGAGACCACAGTTAAAATGGGATGTGTAGTTGAAGGTGGAGGACCTGCATGCATGTTAGAAGCTAAGTTAAAATCAGAAAGAACCTGACAAATTGAAGGTATAATCTGAAATAATTAGAATGCAGTTAGTAGTACAAGTACACGCTTTTTAACTGTGTGCAGATGGTTGCTTTTGCCCATTACAAAGAGGAACAATCAGGCAGCAGCCTGCATAGAAGGATCACAAACAAAAGGTGATTAAAAGACAAAAAGCATCATACTAAAATTTATTAACAGTTGATCCTGTAGCAGAGCAGTGGAGCAGAGTAGACTGACCTCTTGAGGTCTCTTCCAGCCCTATTTTTAAACATTCTTCAATACATATACGTTGCTGATTTTTATCGTTTTCTCCATGTACAGTAAACATAAATTACTATACACTTTTCCTCCCCCAAAATCTACCTGCTAGTCTATTTATATTTAGATTTCTGAATTTTGAACACAATCCCACATTTGTGTAAAAAGATAAATAATTCAGAATCCATGTACTAGTATTATAATAAATGTTTCAACTTAATTTGGCTCTTAGAGATTGAAAATTGGAAAATTTTATTTAAGGGTTTTTCCTAATAGAGTCTGTGCAAATAATACAAAGATTGATGACACTATCACCCATAGACTAGCAAAGACTGGGAAACTACACAATTAACTTGTCCCGTCAGCCTCTGTTTAAATTCTTTTAGTCTTCCATGAATGCAATCAAATCATGAGAGCAATGTATTATTTGTGAGGCATAGGCAGGACACCACTGCTCTAATTCCTAGTTTAAAAATAGGCAAAACTAGGCGTATCTTTGATCAAGCCTGATAATAGGCATAAGTAAAAATCTCATCAGATATAGACAATGATTTTAAATTCCATTAACTAATTTTTCACCACTGAACAGACTGAACATGTTTTGTGGATAGTGTAAGGTTTTGTGGGTGGAGGGGGTGAAGGAGTTGCTATTATTCACACTAGCCAAGCTCTTTACTCAGTCAAGAGAAATAGACAGATAAGCTCTTCCAGAAGAGAAGTCAGAGAAGCTAAATTCATCCAAAAGTGCTTCTCTTCGTGGGCTATAGTACGTAAGCTAACTAAATCACGAAAAGTGAGTATGCTCATGCATACATTTCTAGAAACAACTTTTTTTTTTTTAATTGTGTTACATATATTCAATTTTGATTACTGCGATCCGGAGAAACTACTCGTGTGAGTAAAAATACATACCAAATGGAGTGCACAACACACCCACTCAGTGGCTGTGACATAACTCAGTCCAGTGTCACTGTTAACGAGCAGTGAACTGCCTGATATGTATGTCTAATGTATATATACACAATACTCTATGCAAATACCTAAGGAATACAGCCTTTGCATCACAGAAGATATGTTTCAGGATTGTTCTGGTGTTAAGCATTACTCTAAAAATATGATACATTTTAAAAATTAGGAAGCCAGTACACAATCAGTAGTAGAGGATGGAGAAGCAATACAAATATGGGTAAGTGCTGGTAACCTTCTATAATCTAGCTGAGAGTCCAACAAATCACAGAGACAGCATCCTCTAAAAGAAAGGATTTATGGAACTGCAGTTACCTATTCAGGTCTCTCATATTGACAAACCAAAGACATAAGACAGATGTACCTCAAATCAACAAGACGAAACTAAGAAACAAACCAAAACAAATCCAGTAACAGCTTCTCAGAAAAACAGACTTTGGCTGTCAGTTGAATGGCTGTCCAAGGTAAGATGTAGGGGTAGCTCAACTATCACAGCTTTCCTTCCTAAGTGTATGCTTTTTTTGTGGTGTCGATTTTGGTGTTAGTTAGCACATGTGCTCTGGGCAAGATACCTTTTACTGTGGGGACATTCACACCCTTCTTTGACAGATCTTCAGCAACTAGGAGGAATCTGGCTGATACTGTAGCATTTGGCTTTCAAGTGGAAAGAGCCTAACTAAATCAAACACCTTAGCTCCCTCCTTCTTTCCTCCCTATGGCTGTTTTCTTTCAACTTAAGGAGCATTAGCATCTTTGGGCCTATCACTGCTCAATCAGGTGTACTTGCAAATGTCTGCCACATTAAGAAGTTACTTGGGCATAAATGCACGCAGACATATAGATATATAGATACATATCAAGTCTCTCAAAAGTGTTGTTACACAGGTTTCTTCATAATATGAAAGATGACTGAAAATTAGGTAATTTAATATAGTTTAAACTGAGTCCAGCAGCCTAATTCCTTGATATTCCTTCAAATGGAAGCCAAATATGTGTGATCTATTCCTGGACCTCCAAGAAGACTTGGAAACATTGTGGCTAAGATAATTTAGGACTGCAGAGAACCTGAGTCTACTGAAAATGCTACTTCAGAATTTACCATGAACACAAAAGGCTTTATATTAAAGCCTTTAAAACAACCATAGTGGCAGAAAACACTGTGCAACATTCACCATAGTTTATATTTTGTACACTTGTTACAAATGGGTATACAAGTAGGAACGAGAGATCATAGAAGACTAAACAAGATGGTAACATACTGGCATTCTAACAAGATCAAAGATCTTGATGTATATGCTGTCTAGAACCCCCATCACAGAAAGACACAGACATGTTTGGTTTCAAAAGCAAAGCTCTGCTGAAAATTATACCCCTGAGTATCTACCTGCTAAATTTGGTTCCTCTCTTCTCACAGACTTTGAAACTTAGGAGATGACAATGCGCAGCAAGTGCGTGACTTTACAGAATGAAAGCTTGCGTTTAGACCCAGAATAAAAAAGGGAGATACAAATTTGTTTAAGTTATCAGCCAAGAAACTTATTGACACTGAGATCAGTATTGGTATATGCAAAAAGCCACCCTGGACTTTGCTTCCACACACATGTTGATAAAAACACTCCTGCTCACAGAATGCTAAAGCCACCTTTCTCCATGTGTTTCTCTTTCTTGCCTTCCTAAATAACCACAGTCTCTCCTAAGTGTGTCTCTTCTCATTTTATTACTGCAACCTGTCACCTAATAAAGACGTATTTGTCCTCCTGGATCTCTTTCTGTCTAGATCTATAGCTCTGTGAAACCATGAGGTTCTGTAAGCATTTACTGGACACCCCTGGAAGCAAGCAGCTCTGAGGAAACATACCCACACACCACAAATCATTTGCTGCCTTAAAGATTCTCAAACGCCTACCACCTCCAAGTGTCTTTAAGAAAGGCGTGGAGGAACCTCACACAAAAATAAAGCAAGCTCACTGCCAACTGTCAGAGCAGCTAAGAAAAGTTCACAGGATGCTTAAATCCACTTTGAACTGCAAGATGTAAATTTGTTTCACAGAATATTATAGGAAGTGTTGTAGGAAATTACATAATAGGAAACCACAGCTAGCTGCACCAAGGAAAATACTATGGAAAAACAAAATAGTCACCCCAAAGCCCACTACATACAAATAAGTGGCACATAAACTAGTTCACAAATCAGGTATCCTAGAGGCTAAATACCATGGATGCGTAATGTATCATCACTATTGCCTCTTGAAAAATCAGAATCTCACATAACGAGAATAATAAATAAAAAGTGCAAAAGGTCTCTATAAACACATGTATGTAGTCCCTAGCCCTCAAATTTGGTTCAAAGGCAAGCAATAAAATAAGCTATTCCATAAAAATTGCTGCAAATGAAAAGTACAATCTTAATCCTTTCAGCCTAAACACAGTTGATATATGAGAATGAAAGGCCAAGACAAGTACCATATATAAAGACTGTGTTACTTTTTCCAGTAATTGTGGCCATACTACCTGTCATCACCCTAGGTGACACCTCAACCTCGAAGACTACATTATCTTATACCAAACAAGAAAGAAAAAGTCAAAATTATGCAGGTGCACAAAATAAATAGACAGAAAAATATACGGAGCTACTGGAAAAAGAGAACAGAGACTGCAAGTAAGAGAGGAAAGGGAAAAAAGGCAGCAACTGCTCTTCTCAGAGTTATGAAAATAGACAACCAATGGAAGCACAGACTGAAACCAAAATAAAATACATATCTGTGCTCCTGATTTTCATGCACAAACATGTGGTTCTGAAGAATTTAATCTGAACTGGAACTATTATTTAAACGTCAATTTTCTGTTTGTGACTCAAAAGCCTACACAGTAAGTGGCAGACACAACACTTAGGTATTAGATATTCCATAAAGGTGCATTTTACAGATCAACTAGCAATATCATGTTTGGCATGAACGTATGGAATCTACATCTGCATGGAACAGACCTGTTCCCTGCAGTTACTTTGTCTCTTCCTTAAGAGTAGTTTTACTGATAGAAGCTATTAAGAGTCCAGGAACACATTCCAAAAATATATTACATCTTACTTTTTCCACTCTGTTTACAGACTTTTGCTCTGCAAGAGCAGGCAAGAAGGTTTACTACCCATGCCAGATGTTCCAGAAGGTTTCACAGTGAAAACTAAGCACCAGCACAACCAGCTTCACACCACCTGAACACCTAAGCAGGCAAAATAATATTCAGAATATATTTAGACAAGTTATTTTTCCCAGAAGTATTAAGACAGCCATATCTGAAGTAAATATGGACCACATGGCTTTAAATGTAGTGTTGTCACATTTTTCCACTCATGATAATCAATCAATTGACAATACAAAGTTTTAGTAATTGGTTCTTGGCTGCTGAAGAGATTACTGTTCACATCTGCAAAATGGTATTTATCAGCAGTAACAGCAGGAAGTTGGATAACTTTGTATTCCAAAGTGCTATAATTTCTGTAGAAACTAAGAACCTTGACTCAGGTATCCACGAAACATAATTCAAAACCTATTTCCTTATCTCATGCTTTGTGATCTTAATATATTATGAATCCCTAGGTCCTGTGACCTTGTTTGGTCCCCAGAGAGGCAGAAGGTTGCTGTACAATTAAATCATACACTACAAAGTAGTACAACAGCATGATACACCCTGCAAACAACACTACAGTCTTTCTTCGGCTACCACAGCAGAAACAAAGGATGCGAAGAAGTATCAGACCTGTAAAAAAATCACTGGCAAGTCCAGCAAGCATGAAGTTATTCCAATACCAAGCTCAGATGCCCCTTGTCTATTGTAATTTCTTTAGCACACACACACACACACACACACGTACACGCCCAGCATCACTGCTCAAACAGGAAGGGTGGGTGCAGGCTGTCAAATGTGTTCCACTGCTCACTGCCCTTGCTCTCCCCTTGATTTTTACAGCAAGATCCAGGAGACAACAACACAACTTTCAATACACTACTAGTCTTGATATTCTACACGTTTTTCTATCATCCAACCAACAGAACAGAGGTAACAGGCAAAACACGGACTGATTGTGTGGAATTTATGTTCTAACTGTGGTGAACTGTGTGTGTAAAGTGTTCGCTTTCATTCAGTGTTGTGATGGTGTTGTTTTGATTTTGGTGTAGGGAATTCTTTTTTGTTGACGTGACTGAAGTTTGTGCAGATCATATCATGGATGTGGATTTTAATGATAAGGGGTGTAGTGTCTTGGGTTTGCATGACAAGATTTTGATAGCCAGGGGGCCTACTGGGGTGGCTTCTGTGAGAAGCTGCCGGAAGCTTTCCCTGTGACCGACAGAGCCAATGTCAGCCGGCTCCAAGCCACCCAAGGCTGACCCCACCAGTAACTGTGGTAGTGCCCCTGGGAGAACAGACTTAACAGGGTGGGGGAAAAAAAAGTGACCACCCAGAATCAACTGCATCCAGAGAGAGGAGAGACAATATACAAACGAAACACTGCAGACACCAAGGTCAGTGAAGAAGGAGTGGGAGGACGTGCTCCAAGCGCCAGAACTGAGATTTCCCTGCAGCCCACCATGAAAACCGTGGTGAGACAGGCTGTGCCCCTGCAGCCCATGAAGGGCTTCACAGCAGAGTAGGTGGATGCCTGAAGAAGGCTGTGACCCTGTGAGAAGCCCACACTGGACCAGGCTCCTGGCAGGACCTGTGGAAAAAGAGGAGCCCAGGCTGGAGCAGGTTTGCTGGCAGGACTTGTGACCCCATGTGGGAACCACAAGTAAGCAGTCCATGAAGAACTGGGAAAGACTCAGGTTGGAGAAATTCACGGCAGTTCAGGGTCCCTCCCATGGGAGGGACCACATGCTGGAGCAGGGGAAGAGTGTGAGGAGTCCTCCCCCTGAGGAGGAAGAAGCAGCAGAAACAACCTGTGATGAACTGACCACAATGCCCATTCCTCATCCCCCTGCACCACCAGAGAGGGGTGGAGTGGAGGGAAGGTGTTTATAAGATTGGGTTTTATTTCTCATTATCCTACTCTGATTTGATTGGTAATAAATTGATTTGCCCAAAACAAGTATGTTTTGTCCATGACAGTAATTGCTGAGTGATCTCTCCCTGCCCTTATCTTAACCAATGAGCCTTTCAGCCTTTCATTCTATTATGTCTCTCTCCTGTCCAGCTGAGGAGGGGAATGATAGAGTGGATTTGGTGGGTGTCTGGCATCCAGCCAAGGTCAGCCCATCACAGCTTATTTTGGAAGCATACAAATGTCTAAGAAGCAAACACAACTAGCTTAATTTAGATCTAGCCGGTCTTGATTAAACTGAGATCTTCAGTATTTGAAGTTGTGCTTCATTTCACAGCTAGTACAGCTGTTATACCCAAGACACCTCTCAGGAACTATGGATTTAGGAAACCAGAGCAACTGCCTTTGTAGATATAACTGTATTTTAAAAAAGAGCCATTCCTTTTTGCCCAAGCTACTTTCTACCATTATGCTCCCTCCACTTTTCAAGCTGAAACATTAGTGTTCAGAATATGCAGAGCTAAGTATGAAGATGTTTCTATAGGTGAAGTACAACACAGCCTACTGTTAAACGAGCTGTCATTTTTAACAAGACGAATGTTCCCTATTATACTTTCTCCCACCCCCCACCCAATGAGACCCCAAATCTCTCATCACGTGCTGTGTCCCTATCACACACACAAGCCAATGGAGCCACAAAATTGCTCTGCACAGGTGCATCCCAAATAACAAGCATACTGTGCAATTCATGTCTTTCCCTGCCAGGCTGGTGCCCATGTTGTCTTGTCAAAAGCCAGCTAGTTTCTCTTGCCTTCTCTAACAGGAGTTAGAGCCTTCTGCTTTAATAAACCTCAAAACATGACACCCCCCTGCTCCCAAGCATGGATGTGTACAAAGCCATCCCCTCACCGTCGTCCACTTCTGACAAAGGAAAAATCAAGTCCCCTCACCACAGGGAGGAGGAAAAAAAGAGAAAGAAAAAAAGCTGCCTGTCCTTTCATCTAGAGCCAAGGCTCTGTGAGACAAATCTATCGCCTGCATCTCCCTACCTCTGTCACAGAGAAAAAGACCCCGATGGGGAGGAGCAAGAGCTGTTACCTTAATTATGCTGCTCCTCCGAGGGATGCCGGGTTTGCCTTCTCGTTGTTGACTGGTGGAAAATCCTTTCTCTTTGCTGCTGCTCTCTGGGCTTGCAGGAGGAGCTGATCCCGGCTCCTCACCGGCTCCCGGCTGGGCACAGTCCCCGTTGGAGACCCGGCTGCTTGCACTGTCAAAGCGGGATCTCCCGCCGCCGCCTCCTCCTCCTTCCCCATCTCCTGCCTTGAAGGCCACCTTCCCTTGGACCGGCCCGGGGGAGGAGGGCAGCCCCCCGCCGCCGGTGCCGCCACCGCTGCCAAACTCCGCCATCAGCCTCCCTGGCTACGGCAGAAGCACCACCGCTGCCCCCCTCCCCTCCTCCCGCGGCCGCTCGGCGGTGGCTCTCCTTCCGCTTTCTCTCTATTTACGATCGGGGGATTTTGAGCCAAAGTCTCTCCCCCCCGCACATTTGGCAGCCGAGGCCACGTAGCTCCAGGAGGGGATGGGGGACGGACGAAACGTGTCGGTGGCGGCTCGGCGAGCACCAGTCCCGCAGCACCTGGGGAGGGAAAAGGAGACGAAACGTGACAGCCTGTCCTCACACGAGGCGGGGGAGCGTCGCACCGCGGCGCGCTGCCCTGAGCGCACACACGGACACGCGTGGGAGGAGAGGGGCTGCCCGGGGTCCCCGCCCGGGGTCCCCGCCCGGCGCCCCGCAGGGCACACGCGCGACCCACCGCGGGGAGAGGGGCCGAGCGCGCAGAGCGCAGCCCCGCCGCGGGGACAGGGACCGGCCCGCCACGGGGCGGGGGAGGCTGGAGGGGACCGGAGGAACTGCGCTGTAAGGGCTGCTCAGCCGGGAAAAACGAGAGGCGTTGATGGCGGTATTTTCTCACCCTGACACAGCGACACCCACAATAGCTGAAGCAATGAAGCGGGAACGAAAAGAGAACTTGCAGAACACGCCCCGAAGCCTCCGGCTCCGGCCCCGGCCCGGGGGAAAGCCCGTCCCACGCACGGCGGGGACGACCCGCCGCAGCCCCTCTCCGGCCACCAGCGACGGCGAGAAGCGGCGGAACACGAGCAGGGTCGTCGCCGTCGCCGCCCCACGGGGCAGTCCCCAGGCGCCCTCAGCAACTTTTCTCCCCTCCCGCTGCCTGCCGACATCCAGCCGCACCACAGCGGAGACAGCCCGGTCGGGGCAGCGGTTCCCCCGGGCTGCCCGCCGTACCCCCGCCCGCAGCCGCCCCCCGCCCGCACCCTGCGGCCCCGCTACCAACCTCGGCGGAGAAGTGGTGAGGGGAGCCCCCGACTGCCACTGCTGCAGTAGCCGCTTTTCCCCGTCTCCCCTCCTCCCTGCTATGGTCGCCGCCTCTGCCCGGAGCCGGATACAGAGAGAAACTGATTCATGTGGCTGCTTCCCTCGCTCGCTGCTGCTGCTGCTGCTG
>WBMZ01014668.1:44383-117506 GCA_013400975.1 Atrichornis clamosus
CCCGGCCCAATGCTCGGCAACAGCCCCGTGGGGGGAAACACCGGCAGCGCCGAGGGGAGCGGCAGCCGCGGCCGCCCCCGCGAAGAAACTCTCCGGGGAAAGCTGAGCGAGCGATCCGGGCTCGCAACCCCCGCCCGCCGCCGCCAGTCACAGGGCCGGCCCCGCGCGGATTGGCGGCCCCGCCGCCAGCACCCCCCGCTTCGGCAGCTCGGGGGCGCTCCGCCGGAGGGCAGGACCCGCGCCCGCCCCTTCCCGCGCCCCGCGCTTACCGGAGGATTCCTCGGCACGCTGCTTCCCCGCCCCTGTTGACCGGGCTCCAGGCTGACACGGAACAGCCCGCTCCCCGGCCACCCGCGCCCGGCCGCATCCTCCGCTCTCCGCTCCCCTCTGTCCCGGACGGCGGCTCTGCCCGCCCCTCCCGTCGGGGCCCTTCACCCGCTCTGCCCACCCGAGGGGCTGCGGCCGCCCGGGCGCGCAGGAAGGGCGGGGAGCGGCGGCGCAAGGGCAGTTCCTGCGCCCTGACCGGCGCTGACAGCCTAATGAGAGCCCATTTAGTCCAATTAGAGCCATTCATTAATAAAGGAACAAATGCGATGGGGTCCTGGAATATTAAAAGCTTAACGGAAACTGCAACTTGATGGTTACCTCAGTGTGTCCACAACACAGCAAGCACGGCCGGAGTGCCCTCACATACCCCGTACACACTCGTTTAGGTTTGTTATGAGACAAACAGGAGGGACTTGGTGTAAGAGCAAGAATTCAGAGTGCCACATGTTTGTTTTTACCTCTTAACACATATTTTTTCTTTCCTGCGTATTGAAAGAGCTCGAAATTTCATGATTAAGTTGAATAAAGGAAAATGAAATGCCACAGTTGAGGCACTTGGCCCTTTGTTTGAAATTCAGACCTTGAGTCAGGGAGACAATACATTGAGAGCACAAGCAAAATTGGGAATCGCAGAAATAGGAGTGCAAAGAGTCACGCTGAGCAAAGAGACACCTAAGACAGACCACGCCATCTGACCTTCAGCATTTGGCTGAAGTGCTTAATGCAGGAGCCTGACTCACATTATAGTCAAATGAAAGCACTGCACTTTTAATTTACGTTCCCCCAGTTGCCCTCTGGAGATCACTGGCTGTGCCTAGAACCTCAGCACAGGGATCAGACACCTATCCTAGATAGTTAGAATAAGGCAGCATAAATACCCCTTCTCAGTGTGCTGGTGCAGAGTATCACGGTGGAGACACTGGAGTGAAGGGTACATTTTCAGTCCTGTCCCTCAGCTCCAGGGCTTTACCACAGACTGCAGAGCACTGCCACCACACCTTTGTGGTGCACTGCCTTGAGCTGTCTCTAAAGGGAAGGCACCTCCATCTTTTCCTTTGTAAAAACAAGGGACAGCTCACTCCTCCAAAACACAGAGCCACAGAGGTAATGTCTTTTTTCTGTGTTTACTGTTTAGATCACGTGGAGCGTGAGAGACCTTATTTCAATCTCCCCTTCCTGAAGAGATTCACGTCCATATCTCCACTGTCATTAAACAGGCACCAACTTACAGACTGGTTCTGGTGAGAGCATTTTCTTCAGGAAGCTGTGCCACACTATAGAAAGGAAACCAAGAGACACTGGGTCATAAAGAACAGGGAGCACAAGTGAGAGCAAATGTGACTACAGTTTAGCAGTATTCTTCTCATGGATGTTAATAAATAATTGTTTTGGAAGCAAGGAAAGGACCAAACAACTCACATTTGAGGTGAGCAGTGTAGGAACTAAGATAGAGGAATCCACTTGATTTTCTGTCATGGAGGTGTCATGCCACTCCTGCAGAGTGGCAGCACACCTGCTTCAGGTGCATAATAATCACATATAATAAATTTTGATCTCTGGTCCCTGACTTCCAGACAATATTCTGTCTGCAATCTGGACAACGGTGCTTGTCACTGCAACAAAAAGGAATCATAAAGTGTGATGCAGATTGGAGGTAAGTATGAAGCTCTTTGAAGAATATTACTCATTCAGTATAATTTTTAGTGGGTCAAGGGAATTCCGAACCTAACACTGCTATATCGCTCATATATGGTCCCAATTTAATCAAACTATTAAGAAAGCTTAATATTAAATGAAAACCTGCACATTTGCAGGTTTTAGGCTGTAAACACTAGGGACTTTAATATTAAACTTAAGCTCTGAAATAGCCAACATATGTGTTGTTCATTAGCTGGAAATACAGTGATTTTACCATTTGCCCTTAAGTGAACATCTCTTGCCTGAACATCTTGCCTTGCCATTTGACTAGAAACAGTCAGCCTTAATATTATAGTAGTGATCAGTATTGTATCTAGAGATGTGGACATCACAAACCTTCCCTACAGGAAACACTCTGTTGTTAGGATCGTCACTGTTTCTTCTGAAGGATGAGATTTATACGCAACAGGTACAAAATGTTATTAGAATCATTTGTCACAGGGTGTTGCCAGTAAACTGATGAGGTAGCTGCATGCTTTTTGTCATTTTGCTACTTAAGATGCACATACTAGAACACCAGTTTTAAGGCCTTTAGCAAAATTTGATGGGTCCTGTCTCAGAGAAAAAAGAGTAAAATAAACCCCTTTTCAACTCTGCTTATCTGTGTAACCTGTATAAAAACAAAATAACAAAACTGAAAAAGAAATCATTTAACTTTAGCTTTGGCAGTTCTGTAGTGAATGATATCAAGACCTGCAGACATGGCCAGACTTTTGACTATAAAGATGATGATTCAATGTAAAGGAAACAGTAAAACTTCTGAACCTACTCTTAAGGATGCATGCTCACAAATCAGTGTAATAGTATCAACATGGTGCTTTCTAATTATTGACATTTAATTACTGATAAAAACATTGTATCAGACACTAAACTAGAAAGGTTGTGCTAGAAAGATGGAGGTAGTAAATAATTAATTCTCCAAATCTAAATGTTCTTCTGGTGACCATTGACTGATTTTCCTTATTGTCCCATTCTGTTTTACAGAACCTCCTTACGTAAGCAAGGTGTTTATTCAGATACATTTTGAATGCTTAAAGTTGAAAAATATTTCCATATACAAGAGCAAGCTTTTCTGATACACCAAATTCAAGAAATGGTCACCAAGATTGAGCTACTCTACAGAGACTTTGTTTTTCCCTGTGAGCTCAGATTTCCGAAGTAGTTTGTGTGATACTAATGTGAACCATATACTTTCTTTGCCACAACTTTTTGAAGATCGTGGGGTGAAGAAACTTTTTCGTTATCACTATTCTATAGTGGCCTCAGCAGGCTCTATTTGTTTAATTGTTAAATGAAATAGGGATTATAATGGAATCAAAAGACACTTCTGTGACAATATTTAACCGTGAGAACTTGCTGTCATGTGCACATATTAGCTATCTTCATAAAATCCTATTAAATACCAGAGTTCCACAGCTAAGCTAATATTACCCATTGAACTTTTCTAACTCAAATAATGTGGCAGTAGAAACATGCCAAGAAACAGTCTAACATAACCAGTGACTAAATGACCATTGTTTAAATAAGCCAAATACCAAATTATTACTAATATACTAAATACTTTTTATTCCAAACATGAAAAACTCTGATTAGCAATTATCTTGTTTAAATGTTGTTTTTCTGACACCTCTGCTTGAAATATGTTTTTTCATTATTGTAAGTATCTCTACAATTCCAGTGATAATTTAAATTGCTTGACTTGATTGTTCAGGTCACAGTCTAGCACAGACTTGTTTATTATACTTGTTTATAATTAAGTATACATGTTTAAGCAGTCCCATTACAGTTGGAATCTGATTCATAATTAATCCAAAGCAAAGTTTGCCTATAAATAATGCGTTATTGTATATAACATCTGTAAAGAGCAGGTGTGTCATGGGCACATAAAATGTTCATACATTACAATGTGCACTGCAGATGGCAAAAACAGGTAGGCAACATAGACTAAATTGACAGATATATTTACTGCAGAGCATTTATTAACACTGTGTACTTGAAAATGATTTTGTTTGTAATTTTGTGAAGTTCATTATACTAGCACTAACTATAGGAGCAAGTCAGGAGTTGGACTTTGATGATCCTTGTTGGCCTCTTTCAGTTTAGGATATCCTATGATTCTATGATTCTAAGTATGAGGATTTTTTTTTTAATCAAGCAGCTCAACCATTTTAGCCTATTAAATGCAGCTCAAGGAATGTTTGCTCTCTATCCTACCTATAATGCCATTTAGTTTGGCTACCAGCCTACTCAATGTGATGGTTGAGAATTAAAAAGAGCTTAACAGCAAATCTACTCTTCCCCTACAGACTATTGAATCCAAAAGGAGTGTTTTTCTAAATCAAGATCATTCAACAGTTCTTCTCTACACTGTCTGTTATTAAGACTACCATGCTGTGGTGGTTAGCTGGTTGCAACATAGCTTTAAATCACATTGCTTTGAAAATGAGACTCTTTGTATATATGTTTAAAAAAAGTCAAGGTTTTTGAAAACTGAAGGACAGTATTCCCTCCCTGCCCTTTAAAAGAGGAGACTTTAAGGGAAAGTTAAAGGGCAGACAGGAAGGACTTCCTGGAAATCGGAGGCCTCCCTCAAAGCCTCAGTTTGCAAACTAGAAATTAAGTCTTTTTAAAAAGTCTTGACCTAGGCAAGTCTTGACCTAACTTTGAACAACTCTTTTAGGGATCCTGGAGTTAACTGGAAATTAGAGTTTATCATACTCTAATAGCATGTTGTTAGTTTGCCACTCTTGAAAATGCTGAAAATCAAAGCTTTTTTGTTTGACTTTATTATCACCATTTCAGCATTATATTTTGTAGCAATGCTATTTGAGGTTATATTGGATAAAGTTTCTATAGAGCAAAATTTGCATTTTCTTCTAGTAGGAAAGGCAGACACAGAGTAAAAGACTTGCATCACGCGCATTTCAGCTGAGGCACATATGTTTCACCAGAAAGACTGGGACAACAAACCTGTTCTTGAAGTGTTTCTGATGCATCATTAAAAAGAGCATACAGTGTTTGCCATCTCCTAGTGTTGTACTCTGCCCTCTAAGGAGAAGTTACAGAGTTACAAAAACAGGCTGAGAGCCAGAATTCTGCAAAGGACTGGATTTCATGTTATCCCTCCTTACATTTGTTTGTAAGTACTGAGTGTATACAGAGGCATTTGACTTGTGGGACATAAAGCATTTCATAAGTCATCTATTTCTGTAATTTGAAGCATCTGACTCTATTATTACAGGAGCATCAAAATAAAATAGCCCACAATGAGATTTTATAAGTTCTTCAAACCCAAGCTTTTTCAAACTAACCAAAGTGTTAATTGTGATCAAAAACATTCATTAAATTTGCACATAGAAAAAAAAAGCTTTTTGTTTCAGCATTATATGCTTTGCAAATTATCATCATAGCAGAGTATTAAACGTTTTCACTCCTTTGAGGAAAGCTGCATCTTTTCCATTAGAGGTGAGCAAGTAAATAAAATCAGTTGGATTTTTTTGACATCTGAGTTCCTTCTAAAATTGTTTTCATTTTATCATGTCCATGAGGGTAAACACTGGGTCTGCATGTGTTTAGTAGGAGTTACAGAGTGTTATGTCTTCACCTTAGAGGACATAATAGGATAGTTAACACATACACACTTCTGCTGATAAACGATTAACTGTGTGCTGGTGTCAGCTTGTCTTATTACAAAGCTTGTGACACAATACCACAGAAAGAGGAATATATATGTATAGAAGAGGAATGAAGTTCTTTTCTTGAATGGCAGTCAAAATCCACATTATTTACTTTAGCCTAGCAACTTTTCTGAATTACAAGAAATCACGTTTTTCTTAGTGTATGCCCCCAACAGAGGTGGAGAGAGGAGCTGATTAAACTCCTTCTACTCTGAGACATAAATGCATTTCTTTTCACTCATTTGAGAAATATCACAGAGCAGAAATTATTTGAAACAGGTTTTAAAAGGTTTGGTAACACATGGGAAACATAGTTTTTCATGCTGTTTGACATGGATACTGACAGACTGCAAGACAAGAGTCAGTGAGATTGTATCCTGTACTAAAGCTTGTAATGCAGTTCCTTAATCCCATTAATTTTTGTATTGCTCACATTAGCAATTAACATCAGTTCATGTCCCTTAGGGATGGTAGGTTTGGGTATGTTGCACTAACCAGCACAGTTCTTAACAGAAGTCAATTCCACCATTTAATTTTTAATCCTGTCTTCCAACTTCTGAAGCATAAGTCAACACTCATATTTGTTTTCTTTATTTTTAGCTCTAAAAAGGCTAATAGCTTACAGTATTTATAGATGGTTTCACATGCATGTTCAAAACTTCTTTACTAGAAATAGGTTTATGGCTGAAACATCTGGTCAGAAGACCTTACCTAAACATCTATTTTACCATTTCCACAAAATGACAGGAGTGCAGTAGACAGTCTTCTTAATTTCTCTGAAACATTTGTATTTTGCATAAGCCATACATGGAAATCAGGGTCTTGACTTTCCAATATTCTCTGTATTTTCAGAGAAATTTATATATACAAAATCTCTCTGTTAATACACAGCAATTTCATTTTCTGAGTAAACAGCAGCTGAAGTAAGGGGAAAGCATCACTTTTCTTCTGCCAAAAACCAGAAGGAAATTCCCCACTTCTGTTCTTTGCTATGGCAAACTACTCCTGGAAGAAGAATCACCATGAGGGAGAATCTCTAGTGGGACAGTAGTAAAACTAAGCAGTACTTGAAGATTTTCTAGTTCTCTCACCTTTTTGCCTGCATGTATCAGGAGGCTGTGAAAGCAAAGTTCCAGCTGGCACTCCTCTAACTCCTTTTTGTATAGGAAAAATCTTTCTATCCTTCCTTCTCCCATGCAGCTTCTCCTTTCTGTAGGGATCTATACACTTTTCTTGAGCTCTTTCTTGTACAAATTTCTTCTTCCTCCTGCATCTAAGATAAGAATCTGCAATGAAGTTTGATCCTCTGAGCATTCCTAAGTCACTGCCCAAAGGCAGAAGAAGCTCCAGAAGAGTTAGGAAAATAGTAGGGGAAGAGCATGAATGAAGAAAATTAATGAAAAGGGGACAGCAGGGAAGAACAAAAGGACATAATGGTATAAACTCTTAACATTTACTTATAACAAGTTTCAGGATGACTGTTATCATATCCCATAGCACTAATGTAGTGGCAGGAAAAAAATTAAAGAGTGAACACTGAGGAAAAGGGCAAGTCAAAGAGAAGGAGATAAAGCCGAGGAATTAGCAATTGGAAACCCATGGTAGGAGAAAAAGAGTAAGAATTGTTAGTCATTAGAATTGAAAAAAATCTTGAAGTCAGAAGAGGACAGAAGGAAATTAAACAAGATTGATCAGATGGAAGAAAAATATATTATTGCAAAGAACGTCTTGAAATATAATATTACAATAAAATTCAAAGAACTTGACTTAGCTGTCAAGGGTTATGACTGTACAGGATAAGAAGGAAACTAAACCAATCACATGGAATGATTATAAATACAAGATCTCCTCACATTCAGATACAATGAGGAAGTAAGAGACACAGGCTGAAGAAGGGATTTTCTCTTTCAGACTGCACTGCCAACACTGATATGTTTCATATGTTTTCATAGGCCCAGCAGAAGCAGCTGAGGCCTAAATGCATGCTTCTTGACTATTTGATAGTGGTCATTTCAGTACTTAATAAAGTCACTTTCTGGGAAAACAGACGTTGGGGGTTTGCTTCATTTGAAATTCTTTCTTTTTTCCCCTTAAGTTCCTATGTTCTTCCTAAGCAAAAAACAGAACACGAATTTGCGCACCTATGAAGAATAAGATCAGATTACTGATTTTAATCTTTTAAAAATTAATTATATTTGTCTCTGCATTACACAGAAGACTAAAGGCCCCGGTCAAGATCAAGGCTCACTGGTGCTGACACTGTATAAATGTATGGCAGGATCCAGTTCAGAGCTGGCACCTAGCCGTCCGGTTTGGAACACAAACAGCGTGATCTTGCATCTGCTCACAAAGGACCGCATAGATATTCTCTGGGTAGTTTAAGAACCAGGACCTCCAAAATTTCTGACCCTCTTCCTGAGCACTTGATCATCTTTCTCTAGAAAAATGTCTTCTGGGTCATATGTGTTTAGCTAGAAGGAATTTAGGATATGGAGCAGCAAACAACTGAAGCACCACGTGCACCAAAAGGACTCATCAGTGTATATCCACCGGGTCCACTGATTTCTACCAGCCTGCATCTTTATTTTTTCATTTGTTTTAATTATTTTAAGGAACCTCATACACTTTAATCTTATTTGAAGTCTCAAGTAAGAGTCACTATAATAAAACCAGCCATTTTACATAAATGATTCTGTACAGGTGCAAAGGGTGATGGTGTCAACGAAAGGAAAATTATCTTGATTAATCTTCATTAGGTACAGCATTTTAACATAAGGTAGGCAATGAAATTCAGGGACTGATTTACTTAACTTCATGTGTTTTAAAGCCTCACCAAGGTTCCCTGGGCATTTAGAAGTGCAGGTGTTTTTAACCCAACTCCTCAGAACAAAGTTCAGATCTTTTTCTGACCAGTTATCTCCGCACTCTCAATTCTGCCGATTTCAGTAATTTTTTCTGACTGAAGAGGCACCACTTAAAATGCTTAAATATTGTTTATCTGGGAGAAAAAACAGTTTCTTTGACTTTTTTTCCTGCTGTCTAGCTTCTTGAATTATTAATAATGCTTTGTTTCACATTGTTTATCAGCATGATTTCTGGATTATGAGTATGCACACACACACACACAGAGACACATGCTTACAACTGTTTTCTTTGTTTCCACATTCTGAGTATCCTTGGTTTTCCAAATAAAATACAAAGCTGTGCTCTGGAAAAAAGTAGGTGAAGTTACATGAAGCAGATGAAATAGATGTTTCCAGCAAGACAAACTATGTGAAAGAAGCAAATAAAGCTAAAGAACAATGTACTGCACTGTTCCCCAGTACCAAGCATGGAAAACACCTCACAAATACTGGTTGTAAATGTAAACATGAGTTGTCCAAGGAAAAGAGAAAAATTGGCCAGAAAAACAGTAGGTTCTTTAAATAGGTACTTTCTTTGAATTTCTGGGGTTTGAAATCAACTTAAGATTTTGGTATGTGAATGACTTACAAATCCAGTGGGAATCCAAAATTAATTCAGTTCAAGAAAAATCTTTACCCTAAGGCATTAAGATTGTTTCATTATATGTGAATTAGTTTTTCTGAAATTGTCTAGTATATTTTTACATTTAAATAGGGGTAATGTAAGATATACAGATATACTCCATAGTAATTCTTCCTTTTACTTGTACCTAAAGACTGACCTTTCAGTTCACTGGCACAAATTTCTCTGAAGTATCTGGCAGGCAAAGCAAAGCTTCCATCATGGTTGTGCACTTCAACACAACATTTTGACCATGACAAATCCACCAAGTATTAAAACATACTATTCTATTCCTTGGAAATGCAAACTATAATTAGCTAAAGCCTCCCTTCTGCTCTACCTGAGCCCAAAGAGCACTGTTAGCTGTGTGTGGAAGTTTGTATAATTGGGTATATAGGTGTAGTTGATACACGGATTTCTTGGCTCTCAGACTGGCAAAAAGCTGGTATAACACAAAGAGGGCAGTTATTCCCAGAGAAGCAAAAACTGCTGCAGTTTGACATTACTTATTTTACATCTTGTGAGCTGTGACTTAATTAAAAATACAGAAATCATCTGAATACCTGTATTTTGTTCTGAAACCTAGGGCCCTCAGAGTATTCTTTATCACACTTTGAAAATAAGAATTACATATGGGACTTTTTTTATACAAAGGCAGCAGTTGAGAAATTCACCACATAAAGACTATCTATTAATGTGAGTATGAAGTTAGATTGGCCACACCAACTAAGAGTATGACCTGCAAAACCACAGCTACATTAGCCACTCTGAAGGGAATTCTACTTGATTCAGAGTGACATGCTTGGGTTCACCTTATATTCACTTTCATCAAGGTAGAGACATTCACTTGTATTTAGATTTTTCCATTTTTTAGTGGGGCTAGGAGCAATCATCTACAATGGACCTTTGTGAACTGCAGTTCATGGACTTCAGACCCTCCAGAGAGATAAGGATCAGGAGGGAGTCTGCTCCATCCTCAGGCAATCCATCCTGATTTTGAAGCTCCATTGCTGGGACTCCAGAACCAGTAATGCACAAAATGGTCCCCCACTGCAACATGAGTGCCCCATAACTCCCCATAACTCTGAGTTACTAATAAGATAATCATGATCTTGGCCAAAGTTCCTCTGCTTTTCAGGCCTATTCCATGTTTCAAATACCTGATCATGTTTCCTTTCCATTCCCTAATATTGCTGCCTTTAAATAGCAAGTTCTGTCTGCAATAATGCCATGAATGATAAACTACATTCCTTAAATAAATGAACAGCTATGTTCTAATGTGAAACTGTCCTTTTTTATTTTGCTTTGCCTTTCCGGGACTCTGCAGACTACAGCCTTTTGCAACAGGTCTTCTTAGGACCTTGTCTTACAAAAGACAAAATGTTCTGGCCCTAATCCAGGAAAGCACTTAGATACATGTTGACATTTAAGTAGATGAGTGAGGTCAATTGGACTACTTATTTGTGTAAAGCTAAACCTGCCCTGAAATATTTTCTTCAATGGACACAGACTATTCAACACTTTGAATGATTGAACCCTTCATGAGATCATTTACTATTATTACACAAATATTTTATGTGACAGTAATTGCCTTCCAGGTTATTTGAAATATGAAAGTTTATGTTTAGTGAATAATTAAGGTATCAAATTTCAATCCCATCCCACGTAAAAGGTATTTCTAATAGATGTTGTGTTTTTCTGCAGTGTTTTGGTGTGTTGAGGTTGCAAGGGTAGGACATAGGAGGGTCTGAGTGTGACCTCAAAGCTGTCCCACAGAGCATGGCTAAGTCTCTGTCACCCCTTGTTTGCTCTCTGGCAAACGCAGCAATGGTAGTTCCTGCATCTTTGTGCATCTTTGTAAAACAGGGCAAGTGATCAGACCCCAAACTTGCTAGCATTTTTTGTGGAAAAATAACATCAAGATAGTATTGCAGCATGGAAGCTGAATGTTGCTTCTTTGCCAGATAATCCAGCAAGTTGATTTTTCAGTGATGTGAGATACAGCTCAGACTTCGTTTTTATTCTTCCTCTACAATGACCGAGTGGCTGTCTGCCCTCATTATTTATGTAGTTTTCCTTTGTAGCATCATGAACAGAAATTCACAAAGAATGAGATGTTTTTGTCACTTACAGGTTCTTTCTTGGAGGTACCAAGCACAGAAGGGGAAGAGAATACACCTTTTATGAGGCTTCTTGGGAAAGTTCAGCTCTGTGTGGCACCTACACACATCTCCAAAATAACTTGTTTCTGCTAAGACATACTGAGACTAAGACTTTTAGATCTCAGTGAACCACTTTACTAGGAGGGATTAATTTGTTAAAGAGGGACATGACCATGGAATCAGAACAACAGGGCTTATCTTCTAGCTTCCTTCAGACTTTCATCAAATAACTTAGATTAGTGATTTTAGCAAAAATTCCAACATTTTGTATAAGAGCAAAATTTCTTCTTGGTCCTGGTATGAATACATTACCTCTATAAGTAAACAGGAAATATAAATCAGTGAGATCCTAACTGAGAACTTTCTAGAGCTTGTCTACTTATATTTTTTAATGATCTTCAAGTTGTTCTAGAACAGGAAATGTGAAAAACTAACACACCAATATGAAGGGTATCATCTTCTTTATGCATTCTTCATACTGTCTGTGAACTCTCTGCCACCAGCTGAATGCCACAGAAGGTTCTTGCGGAGGAGTCCATCTCTGACCTTAATTTTTCCAGTACCCAGTAATCAGGAAGTGATCAAGAGCCAAAGATGTATAACTCCTTCTTCCTAGAATTCTGATGTTCAGCATGAAGTGAAACACTACTGCACAGGTAAAGCCAGCAAGGTTTACAAAACTTCTGATTTTAAGCAGCTGCCAGACAAAGGAAAAGTTACGTTCAGTTCTATTCAAATTAACACCTTGAAATAGGAAGACCGCCTCGGGTCACGCTCGGGCCACACAACCCTTGCCACTTCTCGAAAGCCTGTCGTAAATCTTGCAGCAAGAGAGGGGCTCGCAGGCGCTCGGCACTTCCTGCGGGCCCTGCGGTGCGGAAGGGCCGCGCGCGCAGCGCCAGCCCCGGCCCCGCTCAGAAGCAGGAAGGCAGCGAGGCATCACCGGGCGGCACCGTAGCCCAGCCGCTTGAAACCCTCGCCAGCACTTTGTCGGAGCCTGGCCAAAGGTCAGGCTGGCTCCTACGAGCTGATCTCTTCTGCCTTGGTGTTATGCTTTCTGTTCCTTGTAAAACAGGAAGCAATGGCCAGACTGAACTCCAGCTAAAATATTTTCTGGCGTTGTTTTGTGATTGTTTACTTGACGCAGCGAGTCTATTGTTTGTTTATTGTTTGTATTACGATACCTAGGGCTTTGGTAATCCAGAAACTCTCAGAGCATTTTGACTTTGAAAATATGTTCATGATCATTCACAGTTCTTAAGAATATCGGTTCAAAACACTTTTGCATATTTGTTTTGTTACAACACTATCACTGCACTATTCTAAGGAGAACACACCTTCAGAAAGTATTCAAGAAAGCATATTAAGAAAAAAGGAACATTTTTCTTTCCAAAGTATGCAAATTGTAAACATGGCTCAAAAAAACAAGCCTAGTCATTAAACTCCAACACAAGAAAATACCCTGCTGGGCTTTTAATGTGAAAAAAATTCACAAAACCCTGTGAGAAACTTGACCCAAACTCCTCTTCAAATCTACCTGGAACAAACATCAGTTTTATAAGTCTTCTCCTGTGTGTGCAGTTGAGCTTTCTCTTTCTCTTTTTCTATCAGTGTTTCCGAAGAGCCTCCCTCTCGCTGGTTACCAGGCAACAGAACAATATTGCTCTGCATGCACATCCAGCAATAAATGACATTATACTGTATTTTTGTAGAGTTTCTCAAAGAAAATAAAGATGTCCTGAAATACTGTCTTGTGAGATAAATAGCTACTGCCCAGAAGACATTTAAATGCTTAAAATCTGGGTTTTTTCTTCATAGAAAGGCAGAGAGTGAAAAAAACCCAAACCCTTTCTCTAATAGAGGAGCTCCCATCCAAAATGAATTTATAATGCTAAAATAGACCACACTGCAAAAGAAAGCTGCTTCAGTTGATTTTTCTGACAATTAACAGCCTTTTAGGTTCTACAGCCACTTGCATAAGCCTTTATATTACAATCAAAACAAGACTAATGAAGCAGCAATAGACATCAAGTTAAAGTACTTTACAGTATCCTAAAGACTAAAATGCTGTCTGTATGACAAAGCTCTTTTTTTCCTGTTTTGTTTGCTGGTTTGATGTCAATAAAACCCAGGAAAGTTTGGCAGTTTGCCCAAAAATCTTTGCTTTGATAACAGTTAATAAAGATGGGCTGCGATCCAATCTAGCCACACACCTTCTCTTAACCCAAATCATCACTGAGAGGGAGGGATGGTTTGCAGCCCTTCATCTGGAATCAAAAAGCATTTAAGAAAGGTCTTACTCTAGATCTTGACCAAAGTAACTCTAGATTCTTTTATGTAGTTTTGATTCATTTTCAGATTTCACATTGTATGTCAAATTCACCTTTATGTAACACTAAAATAAGAAACTGAAGGCTTTTGCAGTTTTTTCACTCCCAAAACAAAGGGAAAATCTTTATTTATAAACAAATATCCCATGTAATCCTACCAGAACGTGAAATGTACTGAAATCTTAATCCATAATTCTTAAATCCAAAGGTATGCAGTGGTATCAGTGAGTAGCCCTCACAGATGTATTACACAAATTTGTCTTAAAACAATGTCAAGGGTGAAATCTCAGAATACTCACCAGCCTATTTTTTGATTCTGCAGTGGTCAAATTGCATCATTTTCTAAGGCATTTTTTATTTAAATTTATAGGGGTAACTTTCATTTTTGTTACACTTCTGTTAGACTGGGTTTTGTTTGCTTGGCTTAGATGTAAAATTGTAAGTGATTAATGTTTTCAGACTAGATAAAAATCTGTTCCCAGAATGATTTGACACATGACCTTCAGGACAGACAGTGCATTGGGAAATATATGACACCTGAAAAAATAGTTCCATTCCCTGCAGTTGTTGATTTAGTAGTGGTATACAGTTACTTGCTAGATAACAGCAGAAAGATTTGTGGTTTGCTTTCTTGGATCTGGGAAAACACAGTATAGCAAAATGATGCATTCTCAGCTTGTCTAGATAACATAAATAGCATTGCTCAATGCATCTATTTGACACTTTATTTACTCCGAAAGTCAGCATAGATGAGCATGGAGTCTGTACAATAAACACCTCAGTTCTGTTTCTGGTCCTTGCAGGAGGAACCACATGCAAACACAGGATTAACTTATTTACAGAATGGCTGGAGCGTTAGCTGGCGATTGCTTGTAGTGGGAATATTATGCCTTGGCCAAAAGAAAGACTCCAGTCTGCACTGAAATATAAATAGCAATCACAAGAACTAACACCTCAAGGCATGACCTGGCTTGTAGTTTACTGACATTTCTTCTATGCCAGTCCTTCCCCATGTAGAGCTTCTTTTAACTGAACAAAAAATATTATCCGTTTATTTTACAATTCATAAAATCCAGTACACCCAAGAGTACTTACTGAACCTTGTATAAAGTCCCCAAGCAGTAGGCAACAGTGTATTTTCTCTGCAGAAGGAAGCAAACAATTACACCAGTTGGGATGAGAGTGAGTGATAAGATGGCATGTCTAGAGAAATCAGCTAGATCCCTTATGTATTCATTCTAACAGTTGACTTTATTAATAGAATTTTTTTTGATAAAAAAGTTCTAGTCAGACAGCAAAAGGAATATGGTGGCATCTGGACCATTCTGAAGCCAACTTCGATTTTTATCTCATTAAAGTTATAATATTTGAGTAGTCCTACTACATAACAGGGAAGAAAAACACTTAAAAGTGAGTATTTATTTTTTATATGTTGCCAATGATTAGAAACAATATTTGCATATTGAGTCCATTTCCACATATACAGGCACACAACTTGCAATCCAATTATTTTAAGCTAAGCTAAATGAAAAAATAGACTGTGCTATCTCCTAAAAACCCATCAATAGCCACTGTAAGGATCAATAATCTAAAAAACTATTGACTGCTCATGTCACAACCTGTACTTTCCATTACACACTAAATACTACTGTAGATCAATATTTGCCAGATGTCCATTTGGAAATGAAACATTCTGGCTATGGTCTTTGTCCTTAACCTTACAAAAAAGTACCGGTCCTCACATTTTCATTTAAACCTCCCCTGGTGTGCTGCAGTATTCCACCAACAGCATCTCCCAGAAGTCTCGTTATCTTCCTTTTCTAACTTAGTGAGGGAGTTACTTTCCATGGCTTTCATTAATCTGTCCCACATCACGCAAATCAGAATTCATCATTCTGACAGTAGAGATGAATATATTTGGAAAGGGGTGAGAGGAAAGTGCCTGATCTAGTAATGAGGGGGAGTTCCTTATCTTTAAAGATAGCTGACTATCAAGACTAACACTTTGGACAAGCAAGCATGCTTCTCATTTATACCTGTTTTATTGATGGAACTCCTAAAAACAAACAATCACACTTTTTTTTTTTTAAATGAAAGGCTGAACATTACAAAGGTCCTCAGCTGTGAAAATCCCACTGCTACTCCCCAAAACAGATTTGAGGCACTGAATTTGTTGAGCACAGAAATGTTCCCACCTCTCAGGTGTAGGTGGCATGGGCACAGGGCACTCAGAGCTGCAGCACTGACCGAGGCTTCTCTGGCGGGACAGAGGGGCAGTGGTGGCACTGCCCACAGGATTTCTCTCTTCTGAGTCCTGCAATGAGAACTGGGGAAGTGCTGTGGCACTTTGCATCTGAAGGAGGAGCTGGATTTTGTGTTGTCAGAGAGGGAGAGAAGGTTTAAATAGGTAATTTTTAGAGACTGTCAAAACTGAAAAGTGTAAACATTGTTAACATCTCTTTAAAATTCTGGCAGGGAATGAAAGCCACCTGGATGTGTGCCATCCTACAGTTGCAAAACCGTTTAGCAAACCATATGCTGCCCTAGAAGACAGGTCCCAGGCAGATCTTCCCTGATGGCTTTGGGAGCAGCAGCCAGTAGCCGTTGCCCAATCCATGCAGCACCACTGTGTTTCCTCTTCCTGCAGCAGCCTTTGCTAGATGGGTCCTAGAGACAGCGGGCACTGCTAGGGAAGGTATGGCTGCATCTCCTTTCAGCTGTGCATAGTACCGCTGTCCTTTTGCGTTCATGTAGAAGGGATTCAAACATCCTTCTGATTTACCTGTGGTTATTAAGTAAGCGTCTGAATCTCCTTTGCCTTTGATTTTGCACAATGTGGTTCTAGAGATAACAGTTCTCCTTTATCTACATATCTCTGCAGTAAATTTATGGGTATCTTTAGTTCTTCGTCAGCGAGAAATGGTGTGATTTCAGTCAGACATTAGGATTTTTCACAAGTTTTCTGTAGCTTAGGAAAAACACTGATTTAATAGCTGCAATGTAGATGTTTTTAACATGCTGTCAAAGACCGCTATGCAATAAGGCTCTGAAAATTAAAAAGTCAATTGCTTACATTTTACTGTCTTGTCTGAGCAGTCCTGGTGAATTTGTCAGTACACTGGTGTATCTGAAGCAGAATTTGGCCCAGTGATGCAAGATGTTATTAGCATTTCAAAATAGGCAACGTTTTGCAACAGTGACAAATATCCTATAACTTACATAAATTACATACACTTGCACAGACCTGTTTGGTCACACAAAATACTCATTTTTTTCCCTCAGTTCCAAGTGGCTAAATCTGGATGTCTTATCCTCAATCCTGTATACCTACCATCTCAACATTAATTAATTGTATGCTTCTCAAGCCTGTATCTTCTCAGTCTCATAAATTATTCTGGCCCTTTCAGCCTGACATTAATTACAGTGCCTCACAATTCACACTGACACACTTTATCTTGGACTCAAACTGTCTCTTATGATGATAGCTCCAACCAAACATACCAGTCCTACAGTTCATACTGATCTCTCCCAGCTTCAGTACCTGCAGCCTATAATGTATCTATCAGCTTCACCATCGTCTCCCGTCCAGTGCCCATCACTGCTCCTTCTGCACTCACCTGGGTTCTCCACTGCTTTTACAGGCTTGGGAGGAAATTTCAGATACCATTCTCTCCTCCCTATAGCCTTAACACCCGGCACAGGGAGAAACAGAGTGTTGTAGCAGAGACAGAGACCGTGGCAGAGAGGAAGCTTAAAAACATTGAGAGCTCTTATTATCGATTAATGTCTTTTCCTAGTGGATTAATACAGACGTTGGTTTCAGCTGTGCACTCATACAAATATTGGTAATTTTACAGCTACTGGTTATAATCTAGATTTCTGCTATATTGGGGAAAATGCGAAGTTCCCAAAAGTGACTAATTTAGACATCCTGGGCAGGCTTGCCTAGTTGGGTGAAAGAGCAACAGTGTGGTCAACTCCTGTGGGAATTTTCCAGCCCGACGGCTCTGCAGCATCTGTGTTTTGGCAGTTTCACCGAACGCTCCCGGGAGCACACAGCTGCCAGCTGGAGGCTGGCAGAGCCTGCGGGGATGATCTCTGCCAGCAAACGCCCTGGAGGCCTCGCTGCCTTCCCCAAAGGCTTCTTTCCAGCTACGGGATGCTGGTGCTGAGCAGGGAAGCCACATCTCCGGAGGCAAAACAGCAGGGAGACAGAGAGAGGTCTCGGGAAGGCTGCAGCAGCAGGAGGGCTGCCGAGTATTGCACTGCGAGAAAGAAAATGATGAGATGAAGGGAGGGGAGAAACCCGACCTCTTGCTAGCTAAGTACAGTGTTCTTCCTCTGTTTCCCCTTATCCCTTTTCTAGGATTTTTAGGAAGAAGCAGACCTCTGCCACCCTCTCAAAGCCTCCCTCTTCATGGTGAGCACACTCCCGGGAGCCCAAAGCACTTCTGGAGCTCTGGCTGCGCATTTCAGACGTGGCCACGGTAAGGCTGTCCCAGCCACAGCCACACCAACCCAAGGGTAGCAAAGCTTATCCTGCTGTCTCAGGAGATGTTTCCATTCCCCGCAGCTGCAGCAAGAGGTTTAAGCTGGATGTCTTACATCAGTTAGGGAGCCTGGCACCGTGCACTGCCACGCTGTAGTGAGAAGCAGGATTGGAGGTACAGGAATGGAGCAATATACTGTATATAAGGGCTGTTTTACCCTAAATGTCACGACTGCTGGCCTCTTTGTGACAAGAAAAGAAGCAGAGACGGTGCAACAGCAGAGCAGACAAAGAAAGAATCCAGGCTTTCAACAACAAGGAAAGGATTATTTCCAGTCAGACAGCAAAATCACAGCTTAGCAGAAGGCACTGGGAAGGATCAGTGTCCATGTAGGAAAGAAACCTGGTCAAAATTTGCATTTTATTTGGGAAATCTAATATGATCTTTACAAACACATGTACCAGATCTTCCCCTTACTCCAGCAGGTTATTATTCTCCCTCTCAGCTTTACAATCAGCAGCCTAAACTCCAGTAGCACATCCCAAACCTTTTTAAAAATAGCCTACTTAAACACTTCTTTATTTGATTATGGGGCCATGAAAATTTCCAGAGCATTTTTTGAAATTATGCTGCCAAGGACCTGAGAACCTTTGCTGTCACAGTCAGGTAGTGCAGTCACTTCAGACAGCTGTATTTCAAGGAAAAGTATCAATCTGATTCAAACAACGATGACTTGGAGAAAAAACAAACCAGCAAGAGCATGATGCAGAATGTTGTAGAAACCATCAACATATTTTACTAATTAGATTAGAATTAGCTGGAGTTTTAGTTAAAACATGTGAACATTTACTGTGTTACGTACTCTGCTGACGTTAACATGATGTTGAATTACAGCTACGTACAAATAAAAGCTTTTCAATGAGGAATGAAACCAATATTTTCCTAGTGAACTTTTGAACCTCTATTATTTCAAAATGCATTAACGTTGCTGGTAAAGGAAGAGAGAGGGATTTATGACTGATGGTTTGGAAATCCTTGCTTTGTGAGGCATTCTGAGGACAAAACAGTCATGAGAAATCTACCCCCTATCTGCCCAAGCAGTTTGTGCTCCAAAGCCAACCAGGAAACAATCCCAGCCAGTATTCAAACAGATGCCAAGAACAAATATAATCTGTTCAAGAAAATATGTTAATAATTCTTTAATCCCCAATAGATGTGATCCATACATAAACAGGCCAGCAAACCTGTGGCAGGAGAGGTTGCCATTAAAGACTGGAAAGAATCAAGCTCTCAAAATCTACCCTGATGGTAATCAAGTGATATCTCCTGGTTCTGTAACTTGCTGAAGAATGTCCTTGATATCACTGGATATGGTAATACCCAGTAATTTATAACATAATGAAATATTCAGCATAGTTTTCCCATTTGTAAAGGGAATAATTAAAATTATCACTAATCTATTGGAAAAGTTATTTCAAATCTATTAACGAAAAGCACTTTTTTTAACAGGTAAGTACTAACATCAGTTTTCATCTTTGTTACTCTCTTTCTTGTATCCCAGTTCTCATTGATACTTTCTTATCTTCCATGTTATCTTCTACTGAATATGTTGATAGAGACTGCCTAGTCTGACCACATGCATGACAGGCCAGAGGACACAAGACAACCATCTGTGCGTCCAGCCCATGGAGTCTGCTTGGGTTATGCCCAACAAAGATCCTTGTTTTTCACTCTTTAGCTTTCGTGCTCTTTCCCTACTCTTTCCTCCTTCTCCAGCAGGCTGAAATAATTCATACCACCGGAGACACAGGAGCTGTGTGACGCATTTCCTCGCCTGTGGGGTCCGTCAGCTGAGAGACTGTGTTTGATTTCTTTTTCTTTATTACATAATTTAAAAATATAGCAATAAATTGTAGCATAACTTTGAAATTTACCACAGGCCACAAAGAGATGTAGTTCATTTTATCTGAGTGGAGTCTATCTGCACAGCTATTGCAACTAACGAAATACTGTATCTCACAAAATCCATAAACTGGGATTTGAATTAATACATTGGGAATATTGTTTAAATGGTTAATTTATTGACTGATGCTCTAAGACAAATTATGCGGAGAATTCAAATCCTATTTATTCTAACTTTGTAAAGAGCTTAGGGAGTATCTGATAAAAGATGTAAGGAACTGTATATTGTATTGTATATTGATACTGTATTAGATTTTTTTTTTTTATAAATCCCTTTTTTTGGTGGATTCATACTTACAGATCACTGTAAAATTTCTCCTTCCCCCTCTTCTTTCTGTCCTTATTTGCCTTTCCCAGTCCTTCACTTATTTTTACACACCTCCCACATTTCCTGTCCCTCATGCTCCCCCTCCCTCCCACCTCCATCTTTTCCACCTTTTTGCACTACTTTTGTTTTCTTCATTCTTTCTTTTGACATCCCATTCAGGATCTATGAAATAATTTCTTCTGTACTGTTCATTATTCCCCGCCTCCATACAGTATCCAAAGTACCATAAATGTCTGCCTGCATCTCTCGCTCCCTTCTCAGAGCCTCTCCTTGTCCCCTGTGCCTCGGAACGCTTTCTGCACATGCTGCATACCCTGCAATCTTCTCCTATTATCCCTCCCGCTATTCATTCAAGCTCTTGAAGCCCATCCAGTTTCTGCTCTGTATTCTGGCTCTTTTTGCTGCCAGAAAATGGTTTCGTTCTCATATTTCTGGGCAAGGAAACAATCTCCATTTCCTATCTCACTTCCTGGATACTGTTTCACCATCAAATGCCTCTGTCCTTTATATTCAATCCCTCTTTCCCCTCAGTCCTAGCAGATCTTAAATTTCTGTCTTGCTTTCGGCCATTTAGAAGTTCAAGTATCACAGCATCATTTATCCTTAATGTGTCTCTGCCTCTTTTATTTGTGACTAATCCAATGTCAAATATAGATAACCAACCTACCCCACACTCCTCCAGGAGTACACAGTTATTGAGAGACAGTTCTTTCTGGCCAAAATATTTACAGGTCCACTTCCATTGTAGAATAAGGAATGACATTGCCCCCTGCATGGAAATCATTAACTATCAAAGGTACACCTGAAAATCCTATTCAGTAATTTCATGTTCTACGGTGTTTTGCATTTAAATCACAATAGATATTTTCATTTGTGTGTTGGCCAGGTTAAAATCTTCAGAGAACGGGTAGTTATTTTCTTTTAATATCTTGGTTTTCGTCCATTTCCTCATTCATCTGTCAATGCTTGTTTTTTGTAAATATTGAAGATCTTTTAGATGATAACTGCTTTTTTGGTCAGTTCTACTTAGAACCTTGTACATAATTTTGATCATAATTTACTTCCAGTGTCCCTGGTCTCTAAAACCAAGGTCAGGCTTCTCTTTTTTCCTTCCTAAGATTGCCCATTTTACAGCTTGCATATTTAACCTCCAACTCAGAGGGTTAATTCTCTGCTAGATTTTTCTGAGATGACAGAAGTCATATGTGGCCTAGCTGTCTGCTGCTTCTTTGGAAGAATGAATTACAGCAGTACTTGCTTCAGTTCTCCAATAAAGTAGCAGTATTCCTAGATATAGTATAAACTTTCATATTCAAGGGGAAAAAAATGAGCATTTCACTTGGGCTTACAGTTAACTCCTCTAGTCTAGACTTCAAAGTGAGTCTGTATTTATGAGATTCAGTAAGTCCTGAGGGCTCTTAGTTTGAAAGTCACTGAAAAAGTCTCTGAAAAGCAGAAAGTTTGGAATCTTCCCTTCCTCCTGGAACAAAGTTATGATTCATGATCAGCAAGCAGGCTAAAACAAAATTTTTAAAAAATCAAAAAGAAAAACAGTGATTACAGAGTCCAGTCAGATCATATCTACCATATAGGTGCAAGTTGTTAATTCTCAGTGAAGGTAAATTCTGCATTTTCTCCTAACAATTGCTGAAGAGATATTACCCAAATTACCTTCATTATGGATAGACATTAAGCTTAGCTTCTTAGGAATGTGTCTGTAAGAGCAACCAGGGATGAACCCTCTGCTACTTTTCAGTGATGCTAGTTCTACAGTTAGGATAGAGACCTGAAGATTAAACCTGCACATCATCTGTACTTGTGACCACCACAGCTGCTTGTTGCTCAGGATTGCCCCCTTTATCTTAGAGGAAGCTCTTTGCAGGTCACAAAAACTAGAAAAGTCTTCAAATAAACCTGATCAGAGAATTCCTGTCCTTCAGCCCTTCTCCTTTGCTTTGATATACCAACCGTGAGGAGAGGGAAGTGGGAATGTTGCTAGATGGTCTCTACAGAACACAAAATGAAGCAATCCTGCCCATTTACTCGCCACTTACTCAGTCAGGGGGGCAGCTACTGCTGTTATTTTATAGCACAAAGTGGCTGTATGGCATTAAAGAGCGTGACCGATTATTGCATTGCTGTCTGAATGGCTTGTAGCAGTTTGCTGCCAGCTTGTAAATTCTAAATGTTAAACAGTAGTTTTGATTATATTTTATTATTGGAAGAGTAGTCCACTCTTCTTGGAAACATTTCCTCCTTCCCTCCCTTTTAAGACACCCATAAATGATTTCAGTCTTTTCAGCACAGGGATTTCAAAGTGCCCTTTCAATTAAAAACTGTTTTTACTAGCTTGGATGGTTCTCTGGTTACAGTTTGGTTTTTATAGTTCTAATTTTAGGAATATGGTTATCTGAGACTACAAGGGAGGGAATACCACTAGTTCTTCCAGCAGCTGGAGATGAAGCACATTCCAGGGTTAAATGGCTCTTGGTTAATACTTGCACTAATTTTGTCTATAATTATTCTCAATGCCTGAGAAATGCCTGCGTAAGTAGGAAGATTATGGTTTTGTGGTTGTGTGGAGTTTCTGAAATCCCTCTTGTTCTATTGTGTTGCATCCATGAGTCTGCTAAAAAAGATAAAATACAGCTGAAATTTGACATTTCAAAATATATGGCTGGTGCAAACTTCGAGGAGTAAAATTTGTGTGGTGCGATTCAAAAGAAAAAAGGTAGCTGGAATCCTTCCAGATGTGCCATCCTCAAGCACATTGCCATAGACATTCAAGATCAAACACTTCTCAGTCAGCAGCAGCTTTAGGATGGATGTACCCTTATCCTCCCTCCTCCCACTCTCAGCAGAGGTATACAGCATTATGCCTGCTCATTTGCACAACCCCAAGAGATTAAAGAGACCCTGAAAGAGAGGAGGAAGAGTAAATGATGAAAGTGCATATGGATGATGTATCTTGAAGGTCACTATTTACAGAGTGGATCTATGCACAGACTGCCATGCTCACTTCTAAGCCACAGGCACAGAGAAAAGAAGAAAAGATTTAATGCTTTTGAAATGGAAGGACACGGCCTGTTTGACACGCCAGGTGTGACATGATCCCTTGTCCCCAGAAATGAAAAGTCTGCAAAAAGATGTAAGTAGGTTAACGGTCTGATTTTGGTGAAAATCTGATTTAGCATAGGTAGAAACTGTCTGGAAGAAAAAAAAAAAATACACATCAGTTCCACTTATTTTGTGAAAAAGTCTATACCCAGATTTTTGTTTGCTTTAAAAAACACCAAAAAACCCCACAAACAAACAAACAAACAAACAAAAGTCCCACCACCAACAAAACTGTAATGAACAATAGTACTACAAGAAAGAACTAAGCTAAATTCAGGCTGAAGAAGGCAGAAGAGAATAATAATTTTTGAAAAGTTTTGAAACTCTACATGGGACGAATCTAAACCCACAAGACCAAGTAAAACTCCAAGCAGTGTAATAGAAGTTACAATCCCTACTATCAAATCACAACTTGATCTACTGCAGAATTTCCCTCAACTCAGTTCAGTCAGTAGAAATAAGCAAGATAACTGAATCCACAATTTACATTTCTACCCCTTCCAACTGTTTGCTTTTTCATGACTTGGGTAATCTGGGCAAGCTTTTACATTAAATTATATAAGAAAAGAGGAGAAACAATAGGAAAGAAAAGTTTTCTGGGCTTATATATATATATATATATATACTGAGCAAAGATAGAGGGTGGATGACACTAAAACAGTGCCAAAAGGGATGAGATGAGGTAGGTGTGACAGGTAAAACTGGAGCCCCCCTGGCTGCCTATATACAAGGTCTGTTGACCCAGTTCTAAAGATGAATATATATATATATCTTTTCCTTGATCGGAGAAGGGAGATCAAAACAAGACTCCCCTAAACCTGGTTCAGAAATTAAATGAAAACTTTCTCTCCCTGATGTAGCCAATTGTATTCACCACCAGTTGTATTTGATTCTTTACTGTATTTTTATTGGTTTTACATCATATTATATACTACTGTAGGCATTACACAGAGACCCTAAGACAGCCTAGGTTTATGCTAGAGATTGTACAAATACATATATGGAAATGCTTTTTGCTTCAAAGAACTTGAATCTACTGTTGGTTATAGATAATTTTTAAAAATGTGAGGAAAATAATGAACAGAAGTATAACAACCACACAGCAAGTGAGCAGTGAGGTCTGACTTTGCTGTTGCTTATGCTGGAATAAATCTGGAGTGGATTGACTTCATCCAGAAGTCCTAAACCAGTTTAAAAGCTGCATCAATCAACAGAAAAGGAAAGGAAATCCTGGGATTTCTGGGGACTAAGGAAAAGCCACAAATGCATTTTACATCATAAAGAGAGAAAAAGAGAAGTTAAAAAATAGCACAGTGTTGAGAAATAAGATGCTGCCACTTGTTCAGGAAGCATTTGAGAGCATTTATAGCACACCAATGCCCTTTCTGTGAAGTGAACCTGGATGAGCCCAGAAGGGACTTCATATAAGCAAAATCATTGGAAAACAATTTATTTAGTGGAAAAGTAGCACGTTGAAAGTCTGTCAGGCTGGGAAAAAAAGGGGAAAATGAATACATTCGTACAACAACATACAACAGAAATTATGATGGTGTGCCACTAAAGATGCAGCTCAGCAGGGTTAGAGTCTCCTCATTTTTCTCCCCACACTTCCCACATGGTGTTCCTCCGCGGGTCTTCCCACAGGTCTGCTGCTGGAGAGGCCTGGAAAATGCTACCTGGAAGGACACACAGGAGTGTCAGCCCAGCAAGGGCCTCCCGTGCCCTCTTCCCGGGCAACCAGTGCCCAGTCAGCCGCTGTATTGCCCACAGACACCTTCTCAGGAGAGGACAGAGAAAACACAATTTCTTGTAGGTGGCCCCTACAGCCAGGAACTGGGATCGTCAGCGTGAGTGAGTGACTGCAGGAAAAACTAATCTCTGGACGAATTCGCTATTTCTTAGGGTGGTACAAAGCACCACGCTCGCCACGAAACTGTCACAATGTCTTTCAGCTGCTGACAGGAACAGAAGTTATGTGGTGGACTAACTAAAGACCTTGAGAAGATGCAAGGCACCTCTTCTTGTCTGAGTTTCACTTTTAGAGGTTTCTTTCACTTTTAATGAGACGACAATATAATGGGAGAAACATAGAGAGTCTGTACACAACAATCAGGTGCAGACATGATCAGCAAGATAAAGCTGAAATAATGGGACTGTATGAAAAAAAGGTTTAAGTGGATTGATTTTTTCTCCCGCATCGTGCCGTGATAAAATGAATACACAGCCAAATGAAAGTGAAAGGCTTCAGGACAGATAATAGGGGCAATTCTAACATTTTAGCATCCTTCTTTTACCATCTGATTCAATGAGAGAGAGGAAAAATTAATTCCTTTTTTTGCATGCTGCTTAGGTGAGAATCACCAAATTTGGCATATTGTTTCTGTCATTTTATTTTATTGTGCTGTAGCCAGAAGAAGAAATCAATAGACCCTAAAAAGGTACATCTCAAGGGAAAGCTAATCAACCTATTATTGACTTACTTACAGTTATTTTTTGAATAGAAAATATCAAGACAATTTTCAAGACTGAGATATCTTGATTGAACACAAAGCCTTGGCAGCACACAGAAGAGCCATCACAGTGGCAGAAAGACAACAGGAAACAGATTTCACTGGGCAGAGGTCACTGCTAGAATACAATACTTCACAGCTAAAGACTCACTGGGCATTTGAAAGGAATGTAGAATTTGCATTATATTTCCCCTCTAAATTCTATCACCAAAACAGTATGCAAATGTATTTTGGAATATGTATATGCATGTTTACATGTTTGAGTTCAGTAATATAAATGCTCATCCAAAGTCAGATGCTCAGTCACCTGAGTGTTTTGGTGTGTAAGTCTTCCTGGCAGAAAAATATTCATCAAGGTCCACATCCCAAGTGGACAAACCCTGAGAAGTGATGAGTAATGCAAAAGCCCACTCACACTGTACAAGTCCCAGGACAATGCGTTACGTACCACAGAACATTCCTTAGTTTTTCTGCAGGGCAATGATTTCATCTGCAGTGCATCTGCTCTCTGTCTGCTGGAATAACTCACCTCATTCATTTAGAGGATATTTTCTAACATCAGAGCTGCTCTCACGTCTCAGTCTAAGGACAAATAGCCCTTTTAAAAACAAACATCTGGCCAAAACTCTTACAATAATTGCAAATGTTATCCCATAATTTAAAGGGAAGATCTTTACTGAACAAGGTTGTTTCTATTCATATGCCAAGAAGACTTTTGGTTAATTTTCCTGTTAGTCAAATAAATTCACATTTTGTACTCACACTTCAATTAAAGAATTATTAGAACCTATAGAATATGCTTCCTAAATTAAATACTATTTTTTTGCCATCAGTATAACCTAACAGATCAAAAGCTTTAAAAACCTGAGGTCAAACTTGATTTTCTGACGCACTCAAGTTTATTGCACAGAATGGAACATATCTTAATATAGCATTTGAGTTTCCTTTTTCTCTACAGATCAGAACAGTAAGCTGGCTTACAGAATTAATCCTCAGAATCAGATGAGTCAAATCACTGCTTATTGATTTAATAGATGAGGGTTTTATTTGGTTTTGAAAATGCTATTTGTAATTGCTAATCATGTTTTTATCTGCCCCCATTAGTATTTTTATAATGCAAAATACATGACGTGTAAGTCATCTTTAATACACATAAAGCACTGCATCATCTACCACCTATACTTCTAATCTCTCATCATGCACAGCACGGAAATTCCAAGTAATCCAGTGCTTCCAACTGCACTCACAAACTGTACTGGTGAATATATGTTCATGGCATAATATGTGTAGTAGCCTAGTTATCTGGAGGAAAGCTTCTTTTTAAAACTACTGAAATAAGTTAGAAATAGGTACTTATTCTCAGCCTGTAGACAGATGTTGATCTTCTATGAAAATTCAGGCATATCCATGGTGGAAGAGAGTGGACACAAAATGTGACCTTCCACAGCTGTGGAGGCTGTTACCTCTGTGACAATGTTGTTCCCTCTGACTCCAGAAACACCTCCTACTCTGCAAAACAGAAGTTACTGAGATATTCCCCAAACCTGTTAGTTTAAGCTCTGTTCACGTTATCAAGCTTTCTGATACTCATTAATAAATAAAATTTAAAATAAGCAGGATTTTCAAAGGCATTTATATTGCATAGGGAGTGTAAGAATCTAAATCCCATTTTGCCTAGACTTTTCTTTGTACGGGATCTGTTATGATGCTTTAAAGAAAGAGCAAATGAAAGAGATCTGTTCTTTCATAGTTTAAGTCCTAGTCCTCCATGTGAAATTCAGAATAAAATGTGCTCCCAAGGAGTTTACAGCAAAGGAGTTTATAGCAAACCCCAGGGGTCTATAGGAAAACCCCTTTGGGAGGCAATTACTTGTAACTTCCTTCCCGAACACAGCGACGCTAGCCAACAACATTAACATAATTCAGAATTTCACATACTGGTGGATGTATTAGCTGATGATATTTGAGTTCCTTTGAAATGCTGCCTGAGCCTACAGATGCTGCCTTGAAGCATCAACACCAGCTTTGTCAGGTGGCAATAATTCCACTGCTGCTGCATTCAGGAATAGTTATCTCTTGCTGTTAAGGCTGCTGCCTTCTGTGCTCGCTGCCTGAGACTTTCTCATACAAAATACTTGAATCAAAGCCCTTATCTCCCTCCCTCCTGGTATTTAAATAAGGCATTATTCCTCCACAATCTGCATCCTTCTGATGTAAAAAGAAAAAAATAATCATGACTAATTGGCTAATTCTTGTGGTAGTACTGCTTTTTCAAACTTAATTTTCTACAGTAGATATGGACAGTCATTTTCACAAGGAAATGGGATACTCCAAGACCCAAATCACACTGGTGGTTTGCTCCATCTACCTGTCTCCTCATCTTTCTGTGATTCCCCTCCATTTCTGATATCAGTTTCAAATGATGTCATTGTATTTGGCCTATGAACCCAAAGGTTGAATGAATTTTAAGTACTGAACATCTAGGTTTCACTTGTTCTGTTCTCTAACTTGTCAACCCTAAATATGATATAGAGTTAAAGTTTACAAATCTTTAATAGTTTGTTTCTTATTTTGACAAGCCCATCCACCTGTAGGATTGACAGTCAGGGTAACCAATATTTGTACAGCTCAACTGTACTCCTCTGCAAACTACTTCAATTCGTGTCCAATAAAGTGTAGCCTGTGGCAAACCAGAATGTACTTAATTTATAGGCAGAACTTCCTCAAAGACTTATCAGCAATCTAAGTTGTAAATACACATTATAATTTCAGCAGAAAGCATTGTTATTTGTGTAGTGCTGAAAGCTCAAAGAACCACGTGCACACATAAGCTGGCAAGCAAAGGACTACAGAAAAGCTGGTCTCGTAGCCAAGAAAATGTTACTTGCCTTGACCACAATTTAGTGATAGCACAGAGTAGGTGAGGCAGTTCTGAAGACCATGACAAGGAGGAGGGAATGCACGTTAGGGTCAGTGGCAGACAGGACAAAATCCCTGATCAAATAGATGAAACAAGCTCTGCAGAGTATCCAGGAGCTCTTGGGGGCTAAGTGTCCCAGGCTCAGCACCAGATAGGACAGCTGCTGGCCTTGAGAGAGAGAATAGAGCTCAGCAAAGACTGTCCTGCTTCACAGGAGGCTACTTTTAAGCTGAGGCTCTCGCCCTTAGTTCCTGCCTCAGGTGTCCCAGCTACACCTGTGCCTGGCCATGGACCATTTATCTGGGTCACAATCCTGATCCTGTGGATTGAGGTTGTCCCTGTGTCCCAGCAAATATATGCCTGGTGATGGGGACTCCAGGATGACTGTAGCTCCCCGCTGCCTGTACTGCTGGCTCCATGAGGAGACCAGGGCCCACTCCTGGTGCCTCAATCCCCAAGGAACAGTGTTCCCTGACAGGTGTGAAGAGTACCTGATGGGTGTGAAATGGAGAAGACCAAATCAAAAAGAAGGTCCTGGCCCTAATATGATCCAGACAGTGCTCCAGGATGCAAGAAACAGAAGAATCCAGACGCATAAGAGGCATAACATCTGATCAAATATCACTTACCCACAGGTTTTCTGATCTGGAGTAGGCAGAGGGTTAATTTGATGTAGCCTTCAGCTGCTGACAATCGTTTCACAACTCAGGTGACACAGTAGGTCACTCCATCCCTGCTTTTTCTTTGAAGTGGTGTGGCAAGATGGAACTGCTGTTCATCCTTATGGAGGAGTACCTATATAAAGCACCACAAGAGATTCCCTTGCCCTCTTCCTTTTAAAATCCAGCTGGTGAGTGGACTGAAAATCTTCCTTTAATTGTGTGGAGAGACTGCTGAAAGCAGCAGTGTGCTTCTCGTATGCAACAAATGGAGTTTGTTATTTCTGTAGCCTGTCTCAACAAATCTATATGTGTTTTGCTTTGGGAGACCACCAATTTCCCTGCTACCAGCTTGGACTCATTTGCTTGTCTCTACTTCATGTATTCACCTTCCTGCATTTTAATGTAACACCTTATGAATCTCTGTCCTTTTTCCTTCAAAATGCAGATAAAATCACAACCTGGTGGTTTAATTGTCAAGTTGAAGCTGGATAACAGTTTTCTAGTCAGTCTATGATAATATCTTTAGGACTTCACAAACAGACTCCACATTTCATGTGTCCAGCCAGGTTTATTTGGTTGGTTTTTCTTTTCAGATCAATGTATGTATAAACAAGTTTATGTATAAAGTAGTGTATTACACTGATCTGCTATCCAATGCTGAAGACAGCATGTTTGCCACCACTAAAGTTCATTCTGGAGGTTCAGTCTGCTTGTAAATGCTCACATGTGGATGTAAATGTCCCCTGTATTTTTAAGGATGTTTTCAGCAAGGCTTTTTTGACATGAGCGGTTTATGACCAGCTCTACCTAGCACTAATGTCTTGTACAGAAAGACAAAAGGCTTTTTCTGCCTACGGATCTGCCAGAGCCTGCGACCCTGCTGTGCCTACAGGCTTTCACCTTTTAGTATTGACTGCGATGCGCGAGTGCTGCACTCCAGATTTCACAGTTCCGCAGCAAGGCAGGTCCTTCACCGCAGCTCTGAGATAAGGCAAACACATCCCCTCCTCACCTTCACGTAGTCTCACCTTCAAGAATAAGTCTCAACTTTCTCCCGTTTACCCCCTGCCGATGGTGGCTTTTCTTCCCAGGATAGGGCGGCTGTTTCAGCTGCAGCAGCCGCTGGTGCACTTGACTCCTACTTAAAATTAACAAAGCACTTTCTATTTGCTTGGAGAATGGCAGACTGCTTGGGTTATGCTGCCGTGCTCTCCAAGAGTTCTGGGAAGGGTTATTCTCTGCCGTATCGTCCAGACTGTGCGTGGTCTGGAGCTGCTTACAAGATTCATTCCCTTGTCTGATGGAATCTCTCCCCGTCACGATCTGGGCTGTTTTAATAGGATCTCTGTCCCCCATGCCTAGTTGCAAAATGGCTCTTCTGCCTTTTAAATCAGTCACAAGCATTGCTCACTCTTACACTGATTTATATTCATTCAGTGTCATTTCTTAGTATGTGTTTTGCTTCTGTCCCAGAGTTCAATTAAAACCATGGCATAAATAGAAATATGTTTCACTCAGAGTATGTTTTTTTGATTGATTCTTACCTTTTTTCTTCCCCTGAAACAAATTAAGAAAAACAACTCTCTCAAGGAGCATGATCTACAGAAATACTCTAGCTTTCAATAAAAGACAAGCACGAGGATGCAAGACCTAACAGTCTGATAATTGACTGTGTGACCTAGGCATAATCAAATACTTTCTTGCTCAAAGCAGAAGATGTTCTATAGAGCAACAGAGCTGAGTTTGGGCAGGCGGCCTTAGCTTGATCTTTTGGAAGTAGCATACTTGACTAAAATCAGGATAATTTCTGTGCATATATTGGCTTATATTATCTTGTAAAAGAAACCTCAACAAACCTCCGAGAAATTCTGTAGCGAAAATCTAGTTAGTCTTATTTCACATTCAAAATTTTACTCTGAGAATTGCACAAGTATCATGTCTTTACTCTAGGTTACTTACCACCCTTTTAAAATGCCTTTTCTGCTATTGTCCCACCCACTTTCCTTTCTCTCTGACCATATTTTACTGCAGGATCATGAACATTTAATCTGTGTAAGTGCATAATGAGGACACTGAGACTAAGTATAATTAAAATCCTTCTAAGTAAAATGATTACTTATTCAATTAATACAAACATACTTAAAATTCTTCCTTGATTTTAATCTGTTGACAGTGCAGCTGTTGCTTCCAGTGGTCTTTCTGTATGCATTGTCTCTTCTAGTCAGCAGTATTACATCAATAAATGCATATGCCTGTCATGCCCTGATTAAATAATAAAACTAAATATATTAATTTTATCCAAAAACTTCTACCTCATCGAATTTAAATTTTGTTTTTCAATGGTCTGAACTTCAGACAGCTACAGTTAAAGCAAGAGACTTTTTAAATTATAGGAAATATTAAATATCACATATTTAGGAAAAATAATATATTTTATTTGTATGTCGCAGCAACTCCCCCAAGATCAAGCTACAATTTGTTCTGTAAGGTATAAATGCTTTTAGAGGGAGCATACTAAACAGCTAAAGCAGATAGTCCACTGCAAGATACAACCATTTGATTTTACTCTGTCTAGTAATTCCCATTTTGAAGTCAGATACCCAGCTGGGATTTCCATTCACTACGATCAGAGGAATCATCATGTAAATAGCTGAAACGATGTTACTTTAAAAAGGTACATAAAACAATAGTTGAAAATACTGAAAAATAACTTGCAGTACGGAGAAATACATTACTATACAGTAATGAAACATAAGGAAGAACAGGTATTGTTTTCAATAAAAAGAAGAATGGGTTGTATATATTTTCCAGATTTTATCAGGTTTACTTGCTTTGGCTCCAGTTATCTCTTCTCACAGAGATTTTCCTCACCAAAAAGAAAAAAATCTGCATAAACAGCACAAGAAATTGTATATAAAATTAAGAGAAACTATATTGTGGACCCGTTGGGGGAAGAAAAAAGATTAAAAAGGCAGTAGTGCCAGAGTGCTCTTCAGGATTTCAAAAAGCACTGGTATGTGGTCAGCACGGTGTCTGCTTTTCAGGGTTGATCATCTATTCAGTTTGAAAACAGGGAATACTTTTTTCAAACTTTTAAACTCATGGAAACACCACCTGGAGAAAAACAGAATTTATGAGCAAACCTTATGAAACCTTTGAAGTCTTTGGTCTCCCTCTTGCATTTGAAAATATTGGTGCTATGCATGTACTGCAAGCTGTGTCGCCAGCTGTCAGAGTCACCCGATATGCGGCATGCTGTGAGCTACGCACTTCGTACGTGTGGCCTCACAGAGGGGTGAAGGAAAGCAGTGGAGAAACACAGGGACCCGAGGGATCAGGTTTTAAGCTTTTGTCTTAGGAGAACGTGTTTACACACCAAAATCACACAGTTTTACTCTACAGGAGTCAGGAGAGTGTGGGTAGCTAGAGCCATCTGCGATGCTGACCTTGCAGTAGTTTATTCCCTCACAGAACAGCTTGTAGCAGTCGGTCTGTCCATAGAGGGGGCACGCAAGGAATTGCACAATGTAGCTCCACTGGAAAAGAAATTGCAACCCAACCACCTCACATTCTTCTCATGTTGGTATAACCACGTGTTGATCAAGCCTTAACAGGTGCAGCAATTTGCCAGGGCTGAGAGCGTCCCTGCAGATATCAGAGAAAGGCAAAACAGTTATGGAAAAAGAGACTGAAAATACATCAAAAAGCATCAAAACTGACTAAAGTCTTAATAGTTAATACATAAAATAAGCCAATATTTTAAATGAAGGCAGATAATAGCTGAGAAATGAAAGATGAAATTATTTTGTAATTCATGAAGTGCTCAAAACTGACTGGGGAATTGGAGTGTGTATTTTTTATGGTTTAGTGACTGAAAATCATGATACAAATGAAACCACTGAGCAAGAAAGTTCATTTCAGGCTAATGCACAGAGCTAGAAAAACCCAGGGTTCCATTATCTTATAAAAGTAATCATGGCGTTCATCTCTACCTGATGTAGCACGCTTTTCTAGTTAAACAGCTTTACAGATGATGAGCATAACCATAATTTTTCAGTAGTGGAGACTTAGTCACAAATTTAAACATATTTGTAAAAAATCAATTCATTAAATACTTACTGTTCAAAAATTGTAAGAAAAATGTCATTAATTAGAAACATAAAACTGTCCATCCTGCCTCCAGAGCTCAATGTTTGTCACTCAAGGTGTCCCTGTCACACTTCTGTTCACTAAAGGATGCCTTTTTTTAAGAGGGAGACAGAAAGATAGACCAAAAAATGCAATTCTCTATTTAAAAAAACCCTTTGTTCACTGCAAACCACAACTAAATGAAATACAGAGTGAAATCTTCATTTTTGCTGATCAAAACAGCATCATACAAAGGCAGCCAGAGAGAAGGTTGGGGCAAGATCTGTCCTTACCTGCAGAGCCCTCATTGCACTGTTCATGTTCCAGCTCACTGTGACAGCATAACTGCAAAAATCCCTTTCATCCACTGACTACACTGTGACCACATCAACCTCTAAATGCATTTAAAGCAGCCCATTTACATCACTAGAAATGTTTGATTGTCACAGAAGGGAATTTGACTCAAAGACAGCATCCACTCCCCTAAGTGCATACTGCCCAGGCAACCTCCCAGTCACTCACATAGAGACTGCTCAGCTCCTGTGCACATGTGCACAGACCCCATTTCAGGTCTCCCCTGTTGTCTTTGCCATCCTAAAACAGTTTTTTTTTTTACCCCTGTCTTTTTCCATTGCAAGTGCCAAAAAAAAAAAGTGAGGACAGTGTTATTGTAACATGATGCCGAGGGAATGTGCTGCACACCATGAGGACATGTAGAGGTTGAGATGGGACAGCGATTAGGGGTTGGGGGGGAGAGCAAGCAGCCAAATTTAGTGCAGTCTCTACTGCCATCTAGAACAGTAACTGAAGTGCAGCCTCCAAGTACATCCAAGTTTTCTCCTACAGGGAACCAACTGCTTTGATCCAAAAGAGAAGGTGGGAATGAAGCAACCTGTGCGCAGTGCTCACAACTGGGCACAGACACAGGAATGAAGCAGAAAACTGAGACAGATTGTATTGTAGCCCCTATTGCAGACCCCCATAAATCCATAGTGGAGGGACAAGCTGGGTATCATCTTACCCTGTCTGTCATCTAGCAGGAGAAAACAGCAGCCTAATGGCAAATGAACCTGGAAAAATTCAAACCAAAGCGAGATAAACACAGTAAAGACAGAATTAATTACTCATGCAAAATTATATATTCATTGTAACTGTATCTGGCTTGACATTATTGAGCTCCTCCTAAGAGTAATGCAGTGGAGTGATGGGCACAGGATAACAGTTTGTGACAGAATGAAGATAAACATCCACCACTGAAGCAGTCTTGAAAACCAATTATTTAACTACGTAGGTTTACATCTGTCTTCTATAAAATATTATTAGCTATATAAGATACTAAATAAGCTAAGAATGCCTCCACAGTCTGAGAAAACTTCTAATGTATCACCATTCGAGAAAAGGACATGCTGTTTTTCTCTCAAAACTCCCTCTGCCGATAAGCTAATCGTATTATTGCTGATACACGAGAGGTGAGAGGGTGGAGTAACCTAATACAGTGAGAGGAACACAAACCAGGGAGTATAACACAAGGCACAGACATCCATTCTCATAAACCTCACTTCACATTCAGTATAACTATTCCATTTTACTGACAGTTTAAATCACAATGACAATGAAATTGAAGATTCCTCTTGACTTTAATATAACTATCCAGCACTTTCTTAATTTCTTCCAGCAGCTTGAATATATTTCGAGTAATAAATAAAAATGTGTGTTACAGTTTATGGTTGCTGAGCTGGAGTAAAGTTGCAGATAAGGGGTTTTTTTGCAAAAATAACATTTCTTTCCCACCTTCAAACAAACTTTCAACGAGTTTGGGTTAGTAGAGGTCAGAAAAGATAAAAATTGTATAATATCTTTCAAATACCAAATCCTTTTCCAGAACAATTCAAATCCTGTGACACCTCCTTGTATGCCTTCTAGTGCTCTCTTGAGCACTAATAGCCTCTTATCAAGGATTGAATGAGCTGTCCTCTATTGCCAAGATTTTCCTTCCCTACAGCACTGCAGGATCAAAGCATAAAGCTCAGGAAAGAAATATTTAGGTAGCAAACTGGTTCTTTTTCTAATTAAAATGCTTGAAACCTAGATGTGTTAAAACCCAATTTTCTACATAATGACCTTTCTCTCCAGGAACGTTCAGTGATGAACACTTCTGTGAATATATAACTCGCAGCTTGTCTACACAAGGGCACTCATACACCTCTGCTTCTGTCCAAGCATCTGCACCAACTGCCAAATTTATGTCAAAAAACTCCTTCAGGGTGCCCCACAATAGCTTACTTTTGGTGAATAAGGCAACACACCCACCTTCTAATTCTGCTTTTTCTGGTGTGGCTTTTAGTTAGATCTTCTGATAACCAGGTGGTCTTTGTCTTGCAAACAGCGGGTCAACAACTGAGGAGCTGCAGACACAAAGCTAGGTATGGGGGTAATTGCTAAACCTCCTGACAGTCCTACTAGGAGAGGAGCCAACTTGATCTGCATATAAGAAACCACGGCTGGATCACTGGTTGCTTGAATAAGAGAATTCGGCCCTTTGTACATTTTTTTTTTTCCAGAAACAACAGATTTAGGAGTGCAAGTCCAAAGTTAAAAAAATCAAAACCAACAACCCTGTGTCTTTAAAGCGACTTCACTGTGTATTGCCAGGCCCCAGGTGCACACACGCACACAGCAATCTCTTTCCCCTTTGTCCCCCACCCAGGAATTTGGCTGCCAATCTTGGATGTCAGCTTCAATACAGTGGAGTTGTGTAATTTTGAATCAGACTGCTTTGTAAAGTGCAGTGTGAGAAACAGCTGTAAGACATGTTATCTGGGGCCTCTGCCCTTGGCTCAGGAGCTGCATTTGAGCCTGGGCCCCTGCTATCAGTCCTTGCCTGAGCTGCACTACAGATATGGCTGTGCCCGGCTATTTCCTTTGCTGATCCTGTGATTGCTTTCTGGTTTGAATTTGTGGCTTGGCCTGAGACCTGTCTCGCCATTACGGCCCTTTCTCTGTAATTTGATACTTTGTCTTTCAACAAGCAGTGGAATCAGTGAATCCTGGTCTGTTACGGTTTCATTCACGTACACTACAATTACTCTCCTCCACTCAGTACATCCTTCACTCAGAAAGCAGCAGGGCTGCCCTCACTGTGACTACAAGAGCTCACTTACATTAAAAGCCTGAGCTCCCAACACACGTTACCTCCCCATCTCCACCATGCCTCCAAATCTCTGACGGCGTGAACATTAGTTTTCTGAGCTTCTTCCTCTGCCAAAAGGAGTAAATGGAAAGTCATGACCAAAGCAGAAGGACCTGTGACAGAGGCTACTTCTGACCATTTATCGAAGAAATCCATTAATACAACACCATAACATTTGCCAGTCGTAAATGTGCAACAAAGTCTATAGTGTTGACTGTCAGCTTTTCAAATAAAAATCTAGGCTGGCATCAGCTTGTTTTGTCAAGCAAGAGAAACTATTGGAGCATCTTGAGCATCCAGCTCTCACCACTGATGGAGAACTTATAATCAGTGTTATGACAACTCACTGATGTACGTCATGAACAAAGTGTATTGATTTTGTCTCTAATTCCTCCAGAATGATCTATTTATGAGTTATTCTCTTGTCTTGCAGAGAAAGTTCAGTCCAGTTCAAAGCACAGCAGAGATAAATTAAATTTGTTATGATTATTAGTCTATTTTGCTGTCAGGATGCCATGTAATTTCTGCTCAACAACACAGACTAAACAAGCACCTTTATATTACTCTTCTGAAACAGCAGCAAAGGCTTACCCAACTTGTTCAACTGCTTCCATAGTAGAAGAGAGTACTTCTGAGAGTTCAGAGTACTCAAGGAAGATTAAAATGAACAAAATAAGCAGTCAAACATCACATTTTTATCTCCTGATTTGTTTTCTATGACACATATAAAGAAAATAATACTACTTCACACTTCTCTGAGTCTTTTCAGTGTTGACTGTACAATAAGGGGCAAAAGAACATGATCTAACAGAAGTCAGTATTTCCTCTCCAAGGATGAAACACTTTTCCCTTGTCTTCAGTGACTGTTCTTGAAGTGTCCATCATAGTTGACCTCATGTATTTGGGTAAATGCAGCTACAAAACACTGTCCCCAGGTATTTCTACCTCATTCAACAAACGTAAAGTAGCAAAACATTATAAACTCTGGTTGCTTGTAACTATGGTTTTCTGCAATTCAAAATGAAGCTGTGCTACATTTGTTCAGTACACTTTAGATTTCATGATTTAAACAGTTTTACAGATGAAACATAGTTTAGAATGAAGTTTTCATATTGTAATAATAATAAGAATTAAGGAATAATAATAAGAATTAAGGAAGATTAAAATACTTGTAATGGTCTTAGTGGTGGGGCTTGTGTCTGAACCTGGTCCAGTTTCAGTGGAGAAAGTACGTTCCCCTGAAAAGACAACTCTATCCGAAGTCACATTTGAAAAAATGAATTTTCAATTCTACTAAGATGATATATTGCAATATGTCCTGTGAATGTTCTTGTTTCACGGCTCATCAGCTAACACTGGGTTTCAGGCTTCTTATTGAAAACACTGATCATTAGTGAGCATCATTTGGGGGCTGTGGGGGCTCTGTTAATTTGAAAAACACAGTGTACACAAAGATTTTAAAACATCTTTGCACCTTGAACGCTTTCATTAATCCTGCGTGTAGACATAGTTGACTTGCAATCATTACAACTTTATTTAGCCCTTCTAGATCTAAACAAAGACAACATTTTCTTAATTCCTTGTCAAAAATGGTGAAAATACCCACTGAAGAGATATGATTTATTTGATAGAATCATTCAGAGCATACCTTAAAGCTCTGGCAATGCTTCATTCCTACAGAAACTGACAGCTGACTGAGGGTTTATTGCCTGGTTATCACATGAAGTCAAATTCTAACTCTGAATAATGCTTTGCACAGCTGTAAGTGCTCTCTGAGCTACCTCATGGACTTGATTAAACCCAAATCACTGTTATGGGAGTGTTTTACAACGTGGAAGCATTTTTGCTTGTTCAGTGCAGCCAACAAACGTACCCCCCCCGTAGGAGTATACATGTCAGGGACGCCAGCAGTATGACTCAAAAATCACATTTGCACACAGGCAGCCAAGCACAGGATTTGTTCCTCAGGTGGTTTATGAGATACAGTCTTGATTAAGTGACAACCTTCAAAAGCATTGATTTGAACAGTACGAGACTCTGGTGCACACATCCACCATTAAACCTATAAGCGTGAAGCCTCTTTCTGAATGCGGCAGAAATAAACACAGCATTGTTTGCTCACAGCACGCTGTACTCAGTGCAGGGACTAGTAACTTCCTACTGCTGCTGTTCTATTAAAGTGTCCAAGCCGCTTGGAATGTGCAAGCGAGCCCTTCTGCAGGCTGCACAGCGCAGGCTGCCTGGGCTTCCACAGCCTGGCTGCGCTGGGAAAGTTCTCCTTCAGCTCTGGGAGTTTGCCATCCTCTGACTGTTTCCAGTGTCCATAGCCAAGGTCTTTTTTTGTCTCAGGCTATCTGAAGGGCACCCTCTTCTGTCCAGCACCCAAACTGCAGCACGACGGTAATTTTCCCAGATGTTTCTTGATTCTGCAAATGAAAATTGCAGTACTGAAGTTTTTCTGTGGGATTAGTAATACCATGACCCAGCCTGCTCCAAGATGGATGGAAGAGTGCTCCGCGTATGTTGATGAAGACAACAGGTGTCAAGGAAAATTAAAATATTACATGAAAAGCAGGAAAATTTACAAAGGGTAGGATTGATAGAAAGGACTAGTTTTTCCAGTGGAAATATAGGCAGCTCAGATATAACAACTACCGTGAATGTTATTTGCTGCATAATTCTCTGATGAGATGTCCTTGCCAACTAAATATAAGAAGTTTACCGGGTTTTGTGAGTGGATTGTCTCAAAATCCAAGTTTTCATTAGAGAAGTCCAGGTCTAGGAACTACTGTTATGTCTACTTCAAAAAGACATTGTTCTGCTTGATTTTGTCAAAGTTTTAGGGAGGCAGTGTCTGTCCCAGTTCACACCCATCCCCACAAGTATGTATTTATTTAATGGAAACAAAACAAAACATTTAATTTAAGTTTCTTCATTTTGATCTGATTTTTAAGTGGCTATCCTAAGGAAACACGGCTTCTGTGGCTGCCCTGTATCTCCACTGACCCCTGATAACGATGGAAACAACCAGCCTGTTTCAGATCATTTTAGCAGATGGACAGAGGCCTCAAACATAGTAAGCTCCAACAAATTATCTGATAATTGGCAGCTGGATAGAAGAGCCTAATAAAAAGGGGCACCTCAGTTAGTGGCCTCATTCAGCATGAGTCCAGAGTCTGGTTAGATCAGAGCCAGCCATGCCATGTGTCATCCCACATACCCAGTGGCTGCAAAGGAAGAGGAGAGAGAATGAAGGGGAGGTGAGAGGAGATATGGAGGAGGATGAGGTTGGATGACCACACGAATGCGGAATACAAATCACTAAGAAAGGAGATTCCATTAGGTCAACTAACAGATGAACTTATTTTCTCACTCCCTTGTGGCTCATAGTGTTTTAGAGTCATGTTATTTGGATTGACTTTGGCAGCAGGTAACTAGATGATCAAAATGCTATCTATCCATCTGTTGTGTCTATTACTGTAATTTCTTCCCCTATGTGTTGTTTATGTCGTGTTTAGATGTTATTTTGAGATTTTTTTGTCAATAAACGTGGCAATAACTACCAGTGCATACAGATCTATGGCACTGTGAAGGGGGAAAATAAAGCTAAAATAATGTGTTTGGTAATGTATAGTGAATTAAGAGATGGTTCTGCTAAACAGGGGTTTCATTAATTGCTTAAGTGCTGTATTACAGCTGCTAGGAGAAAAAATTATCTGGTCCATGTTTTATCAACTTTAGTATTGTTCAGCTTTTAGGAGAGAATAAACCTATAGAACATCAGTTAAATATTTTTCATTGATCAGGTCATGCCAGCTTCAAATTTTTTTCTTGGGAAATGAGCTGACCTTCACCTTCATGTCACATTTAATGCACCAAGGTCATAGAAAAGGAATTTTACAGGTTTTATAAATTCAAGATTTCATAACATATCTGTAGGTAATAAGAGACACACTGCCTGTATTAATAAGAGAGGCACTGACATGCAAATGCATAACCAAGTACTGACCTGACTGAATTTTTATCATACTTCATTGATACATCGTGTGTAATTTTAGACCAGAATAAGATCTACTTGGATGAGGTATAAAACAGGGTATATCTCTTTTGATCCTGCAATTTTTCATTTTATTGCAACCACCTAATCATGTAGTTACATTCAGATTTTTTGGAAGGATAAAGAAAAGTTCCCTGTGTTTTCCACAATTATAGGAATTTAAACATTTCCATTAAATCTATTTTCTTTTGCACAATTTGTCTTCTGAGTAAAAGCTAAAAAATAAATACTTTAAAATCATTTCAGAATTTTAGAATCAGTACTTCTATAATTATGCCTATAAGGAAAATTTCTGCAATGTGTAAACATTCTTTTTAAATATTAAAGACAGGAATTGGTAAAAATGTGTATTGTAGCTAAAGAAATAGCAAAGGTAAGTCTCCTTGCTGCCAAAGCTTATGCACACCAGCCTGCCCCGCCAACCCTGGTAAATACAGTTGAGGAGCTTGAATGAACTTGAGGTGCTGCACTGAACTGAGTGTTTGAGTGGCACCTGTGGGGTGCTGGAGGAGGAGAAGGTGAATGTTCTTCCCCTTGTGAATTTGCCCCTGCATACATGGGGTACTGAACCCAGAGACACACCAGGAGATAGACTAGGAAAATCTGGATGCCCTTAAGGAACAGAATAATAAAATGGAATGAAATGTGGCAGTGCAAATGCTCTGTCCTGCTGCCGGGGAGGAACAGGAATAATCTTCGCAATGAGGTGAGAGCTGGAAATACAAGAAAAAAAGACAGTCACAGAAAACTGTCAGCCACTCAAACTATGAGGCAAAATAAGCATAGCTGTGGAAAAGGCAAGTATCACAAAGAATGTAAAAGAGAGGTGTTTCTGGTAGATATCTGAATACTATTATTTTTTTAAATGATGAATTCTCATTTCAAATGCAGTGTGCCCTCTGTGCACTCTTCAGGAAAGATGAATTCACATTGGACCACAGCTCCTTGGATGATAAAAGAGAGCACAGAACCCCTCTCTGACATTTGACTGAAAGAGTGCACTCTACCTTAGTCTGAAAATATAATGAGAAAATGACCATACAGAAATCAGATGCTAAATGACATTTTTGAGATAGAGATACAACCCAAAGGATGGGGTTCTTTATGTGAAATGTAATATGGTATAAATGGATCATGAACACATTTGACATAGGAATCAGAAAAGTACTTTTAATCTTTAGAGAGTTTGGAGAATATGGAACAGCTTTTCATTGGGAGTAATGGCAACAAAAAACTAAATAATTTCAGTATGAAGATTAATAAATCTGTAAATGACAGGATAATATATGTGGTGTGACCTGCATTGGGATAGAGTAGCAAAATTGTCCTAGGACAAAATTGTCCTTGTCAGGCCTAGGTTCATATCAATTTCCTCAGAGAAACAGGAGCTCTGACTGGTGAAACACTGCTGTAAAAAGCTCTGAAACATAATTTTGGAAATCCAGATACCATCACAATGTATTAATTGTTATACTCCTGCTTATTCTAGTGGAAATCTCTGGGCAAATCAGGCTTATGTCACAGTGATGTATTTTCTTCCAAACTGAAAGACTGAGTTACCGCTGAGCTATCAAAATTCCTATTTTCTTAACACTCCTCTTGTCTTGCATTTTTAAAATTTTCGTTTACTTAGTTTCTGGACATGCCATCCTGAGTTTAAAGTTTTCTTGTTAAAGGGCAGTGCTTCTCTGTGATCTTATTTTATCTCTAGAATTTTTCTGACTTCAGAAATTTTCAGATAGATTCTTTGTAACTGTTTATAGTTGTCACTATCAGTGTGGCTTAGTGGAGCCATATAGTCTCTTTTATGTAAAATTATGGACTATAACTCTATTCATGCAGAACTGTAAAGCACAAATTCAAATGTTTTGTCTTTAGTGCCACTGCTCTAATTGCTCCCAGGACAACTTTATAATAACTGTAATCCCAGTAGGCAATAGTACAGAAAGGAAAGCCATAGCAGCTTTGTTTTTCAAAACCTGCCATGTACTGTAAGCAGTGATGACTTCAGATACAGAATATCAAAAGGCACACACAGTGTTTTCCTTCATTAAACAAGCATTTGATTTTAAAGCATGTATTGGCTGCCAACTACAAATATACTGTTTTCTAGATCAAAGAGTCTCTGTGAGGTACAAAATCAATGACACTGGTTGTCATCACAGCACTGGATATGCATATTCTCTCAGGATACTTTACAGGTACAGCCAAGTGTATAACCAGGCAACAGAAGCGGACCAGCTTGGTAAAAAAAATTAACCTGTCTGTGCTCCTTGCTGCTGCCACCGGGATATTTGCAGTACCTGTGCATATACACGTGTAACGAGGTGATTTATGCACCCACTGCACTGCAGTGTGCAGCATAAATATATCTGCAGATTTGGAAGAAGCAAAGGGAGTAGATGGTGATGCTGAAAATGACTCATTGGATTTCAGGCAAACAACTGGGATGCTGATTTGGCACAAGAGTTGAAGAAGAGAATGGAGGTTATCCACCCTGCACCCTCCCTGAAGGAGGACAGGCAGTGAGGGCGGGGGCTGAGGACGGCAAACTAAGTAGGAAAATTCGGCGGGGATTTTAAAGTGAGACGAAACTGCCGAGGTCTCACTGTTTCCCTGATGTTATCAACTCTCTTTGCAAAAAAGCTAGAAATGGCCCATCTAAAGGATGACAACCACTCTGCTGATAGGAGCTTGAGTTCTGGCTTGTCAGTTGAGTTGCCAGAAGTTCCTGCAATTAGCATAGCAGTTACTGCTCTGCCGATGGCCTCTGTAGATGTCAGCAATGACTTTTCTTTTTATTCAACATGCATTGATAAAACCACAGGCAACGGAACGCTTAAAAAAAAAAGTAAAATGTCTTCAACACAAAAAAATTTAAAAGTGTTTTACAGTGTTTAAAATGACAGGATTAGGACTGTCTGTGATGCCTTAGTTTCCACTTGTGCATATCCTTTTCACTGTTAATTTGTGCATCAGTCAGCGTCACAGCTGGGGGCCCTGGCTCATTTAGGAATACCTGGCTGTTCTTTGACACTTGTCATCTGGAAGGTTTCAAGTTGCAAACCTGGGGTGACACAGCTGAGGTTTCTGAAAGGTGTAAGATTGTGTTCGTAGTTAGGTAGCAAACTGACCCTTGAAGGCAAGCTGACTGACGGATTGATGTACACTCAGCAAAAAGAGAGGGCTGTATTAATTACCAAAATACTCATTAAATATCAAACCCTTAGGAGGAAATGCAGTATTAAATGCTTCCTCACAAATAAGCACCATCCATTGTACTCCTGACTGCAGTGCGACCCTTGTGAAGTAACTGTGACTGCAATTAAAAATTGTATCATAGTGCACACACATAAGATGACTAAAGGCAATTACTCTGTTACAACATGAACAACGCTTCGTGTAAATTTTTGTTCTCAACTTTGCAATATTAGTAAGGTTCTTTCAACAATAATTGCAAGCTTTATAAGCTTAAGACAAAAGGTACTAAAGAATTACAAAATAGTGTTATAACACGAGGCTGAAGTGCAGCAACACAATTCAATTCCTTTCAGGACATATCCATTAGGATGAGAAAGAGATGATGGAGTTTAAGGTTATCCAGTTATGCCAAGAGTTATAGTTATACAAATTATATTTCCATGAACAAAGCAGAAATCAATCTTTGATTGCGTAAGCAGAAGAGAGCAACAGGTAAGTTGGGATACAGTGAAAAATATCTATTTGTGGAATGATTAGCATTAGGAATTTTCAGTACTATAGGAGATTAATAAGAATTATTTACATTTTCAGTTTGGCTATATTGTCTGATATTACTGTTTACTTTAAACCAGCTGCCTACAGATTTATTCTCATACTGTATTTTAAAATTTTTCTGCTTTGACAGCCATAGCTGGAACTCTGAACCAATGCTGAGATTTTTGCAAAAGACCATAATTTTACTATATATTTGTACTACAAAACAGTGGTGTTTTCCTGATACTACAGCAATATAAGTAAACTAATAGATACCACCAGAAAAAGTGAAATACGGTAAATCACTTTTACTCTTACTTACTAAACCTTAACGAACTTAATCAGTTGGATTTTCTAAGGATTACAGAAATTGACTCTTTTCCAAGGAAATGAAAAATTATCAAATACTGGAACCAGTAATTTTCAGTAGAATTATATTGATATAAATGAGATGATTATCACGCCAATAGATAATAATTTATCCTTGGTTTACTAACATTAATTCTTAGAGTATTGTAAATAGAAATATCTGTGTTTTACAAGTGGAGAGAGAAAGAGCAAGAATTTGCCCCAACATTCAAACAAATTCTACATCAGAAGTATAGAAGCTCAGCTGCTGCAAAGAATATGCAAAATGCAAGCGTGCATATATATATGAACATTCTGTTCTATTTGGGAGTATATTATCTATATTCATTCAGAACGTCAGAAGCATTTTTAATCTCAGATTGAGTCCTTGCAGTAAATCGTTACTGTAATAAGAATTAAATTTCTGTTTTAATTTACGTCAAAGAAATTGCTTAAAAGAGGACTCACCCCTATGGCTGAAAAACATTGTATTAACAGTTGTTCAGATTGTAATTATACATATACTGTGCTTATAACTTTGGTTTGTGAAGTCTTTTTTTTTTCTTTGAAACCAGTTTTTAAGCAAACCATGTGTGAGTTGGTGTCAACAGTGAAGACAAGCAGTTTGGTTTTGCATACATGAGCCAATGAAGAAATACGTATCATCCTTTCAAATCAAGTGAATTGCTAACATCCACAAATTTAAGGAAGTCAAAACATAAGTGTCACTATGAATAGTCAGGAAAGATATTGGGAGGGCTGAAAGAACCAAGGAACAAAACAAAATTAGCACAGATGTAGAAAGCTAAGAGGAATTGGGTGGATCAAGACACAAGAAATAAAACTGGAAATCAAATGTTATAACAATAAGCCGTTTAGGAAAATAAGACTCATAGTGAGAAAAGAGTAATAAAAAGAAAACAATCAAAATTACAAAATTAAAATCTGTGTTTTCTTAAGTACTTTTTAACAGCACCCAAGAGGCAAAACTTAATGCCTTATTAAGACAGAATATATTTTGGATTTAGCTCATTGTCAAAATGATTTATGAGATGAAGATCAGATATTAAGGATGAATAAATAGTAAAGCAAGGTCTTATGGCATTGGAGGTAGAAAGGGATATGGGAAGCTGCACAAGAAAATATTGCAGTGATGAATGAATGCAGATACATTCTGGTCTATTTTAGTATGTATTCAGTTCTATGATAAATATGGGTTTCAAAATGCAGCAAATTGCATATATAAAGGATAAGCAAAGAAGCATCACAGTATGACAATTTTACATTAATCTGAAGAAGTGAACTGCAAATTCAACATTAAAATTCTATGTATTTCTCTAATATATCTTCATCAGCTATGGAAAAGGAACATTTATCATGCTACATATTAAAATGCATCCTTTAATGCTATTCTTACATCATATATAAATTATACTGCTTCCTCATTTTATGACAGCCCAGTTAACAGACAAATTCTTCAGATCATGGACATGCCCAACTCTGAGCAGTTATTTAGTAAATAGAAAACCAACAAATAGCCATATATTCCAAATATATAATTATTTTAAACTCTTCTTTTTATAGGTGGAGAAATTCGATTTCTAGTGTGGTTAACTACATCTACACAAAAGACAGGTCTGCACAGCAGGTAAGGAACATAATTGTCATGCTTACAGGTAGTTTAGGGTTTGAATTACCCACAGCAGTGCAGTTGCAGCAGTACAAACTTCTCCCTTCTGGAGCAGAAGACATCTATTGTCGTGGTTTAACCCCAGTCAGCAACTAAGTACCTTGCAGTTGCTCACTCACTTCCCACCTCCCTTCCCTGGTGTGATGGAGTGGAGAATCAGGAAAAAAGACAAAAACTGTGGGTTGAGGTAAGAACAGTTTAGTAATTGAAATTAAATATAATGATGATGATGATGATGATTGCAGCGGTGGTGATCATGTTGATGATGATTAAAAAGGAGATAAAAAAAGAGAGAGGAATAAAAGACACACAAGTGATGCCCAATTCAACTTCTCACCATATCTTGACTGGTGCCCAGCCTGACCCTGAGCAGTGATCAGCCCCTCACGGCCAACTCCCCGCACTTTATATACTGGGCATGATGTTCTGTGTTATGGAATACTCCCTTGGAATATTGGAATACTCCCTTGGAATATTGGAATGCTCCCTCCCAACTTCTTGTACACCTCCACACTGGCAGAGCATGAGACAATGAAAAGTCCTTTGACTTAAAGTAAGCACTACTTGGCAACAACTTAGCAACATCAGTGTGTTATCAGCGTTACTCTCATCTCAAATCCAAAACACAGCACTGCACCAGCTGCTAAGGGAGAAAATGAACTCTATCCCAGCTGAAACCAGGACATTCTTCAGGCCACTTGTCACACTGCTCACCTGCATTGCAATAAGCAACTAATCAGGAATGCTGACATCTGCTGCACTCACATGTTTCTATGATCTCTAGGTAAGTCTTCAGAAAAGCCCAAGGGTCTCTAAGGGACGTACCTGAGAAGACCAAGAAGAACTTGTGAGTGGCATGAATGAGAATGATAAAAGGCTAATTTGTTGTTCATGTTCTAAATGCTCCACTTGTTTTAGCTTCTGAAGTATCCATCAGACTTAACAGAACTTTTACATTTGCAGTTTGCTTTGCAGGTGTCTAAATTCTGCTTGGAACAAAGTTTGTAACATTAAAGCTCTACTAAGTAATCCCTTAAGGGATAACTTTGAAAAGAAGGGTCTGCAAAGAAACAGAAAGGATACATTTACTCTGATCTAAAAATACAGCGCACTGTGTAGCCTGGTGTACAAAGTTAACTTCAAGTGGTGGAAGAGGGAAAATAAAATCTCCAGGACAACTATATTTATGGACTGGGACTTCTATTCAGAAAACACACAGTAAAGCAGTTTTAAGCCTTGGAGAATTGTCTACCTTTGAATTTCTAAGTAGGAAACCTTACAAAGATGTAGAAAGGGCTGTAATAGTAGGAGGATGAAGTAGATGAGACACCTCCCTAATAAGAACGTGATATTGGTTAAATTGGTCAAGATTAGTAATGATTTTTTAAAATCCTATGGTACGTGCTAAATGAACCGTTACAAAAGGGCTGGAAGTCTAATGGAATGAATAGTCTGTCTTATAGTCAACACTATGTTATGGCAAATCTATAAACAACCTTTTTCCATGTTAGTCCAACTACAAAGATGGACATATACTCCTGTTTTTAGGAAACTTATTATCAAAGTAAGTGAAAACCTTCTTTATAGGAGTTTGGAAAAGTGAATTGAGAGAAATAATGTATTTAATCTTTTCAAACATAGTACAGCATGAAGACTTATTATGAAAATGACACAATTAGTTCTTTTATTTAAATTAAATATAGAAGAAAGGTATTATGTTTAGAAAGGAATGATATAAATTTCAGAGTAAAGCTCAGAAAAAAAGGATAAATGATTCAACTGGATGTTATGTAAAAGAAACAAGGACAGTAAAGTCAACTAAGAGATGAAAATGTTCCTAGACATCTCTCAATAAAATTACTGAGAATATGAATATTCTTACAAGGTAATAATTTCACTCAGGGTCCTTTGTTCACAGAAGTACCAAAACTAACTTGTTTTTCTTTTAATTATATGGGTTTTGCTATTTTACATTGTTTGGCTCTATAACGTCCTATTGTTTCAACCAGTATTTAGATAAAGTTTACTTCTATTCCCAAGGTATTCATGCAAACACAGGCTGACAGAACGGTTGAGGTTGGAAAGGATGGCTGGAGGTCATCTGGTCTATCCCCCATGCTCAAGCAGGGCCACCTAGCAGAATTGCCCCGGACCATGTTCAGATGGCTTTTGAATATGTATTTCCAAAAATGAAGACTCCACAATGTCCCTGGGCAACCTGTGCCAGTGCTCAGTCACCCACACAGCACAGAAGTATTTCTTGATGTTGAGACAGAAAAGACTTTTCTCCCTGAGCAGCAACAGCAAGAACAACGTGTGATGAACTCACCATAACCCACATTCCCTGTCTCCCTGCACTGCTGGGTAAGAGTAGATAGAGCTGGGAAGGAGGGAGGGGTGGGGGCAAGGTGTTTTTAAGATTTATTTTACTTCCCATTATCCTGCTCTGATTTTTTTAGTAAGAAATTTAATTAATATCTCCAAGTTGAGTCTGTGTTACCCATGAGGGTATTTGGTGAGTGACCTCTCCCTGTCCTTATCTCAACTCATCAACTTTTGTTATATTTTTTCTCCCGTCCAGCTGCGGAGCGGAGTGAGAGAGAGGCTTTGGGGGGTGCCTGGTGTCCAGCTGGGGTCAGCCCACTGCAGGCGTGCCTGGAGTTCTTCCTCTCCAGAACATTCCAGTTACCTTTGTTGAACTTCATGAGACTTCTGTCAGTGCATTTCTTCAGCTGCGTAAATCACCAAATTAGAATTCCTTGATAGCTATAATCTAGTCTCACTTACAAGCTTACTTCACCTTTTAATGGATTTGAAAAAATAAAGAATGGTTAAAGAAAATGTAACAAATGACATCACCATAAAAAATGCTTAGCAAAAGTCTTATTCAAATCCGTACAAACCAGGATTAATCCACAAAAAGTAACTGTGAATCATTGTTTCTTAAAGAGATGAAATTTAGGGCTTAGAGAACATGTCCAGGGCGAAAAGGCAATCATACTGAAGGTATAAACATAGAATCTGCTAAATTTCAGCCATACATTTATTTACCAAGACCCAATTATTCCTTCATGCTGATAACAATAATTACATTTATGCATAGCTAATATTTACCATAACTGTCATAATAAAAATACAAGATAAAACAACACTGAGAAGTAAGTGTTACATTTTGACAAACATTTCAGGCTACATCCTGGTCTCACTGAAGTCAGTACTAAAATTTCCACAGACTACAACTAAATCAGGACTTCATGTTTCATGCAGTTGCAATGGGCAAACTGGCTCTTAAATCACGCAATCTTGGTGAAAATGGTAAAGTTATAAAAGAACAATATGCAAAGTACATTTGGCAAACAGAAGATTAAACTTTCAAAGATTATTTCACAGAAATGTAGATGAGGCCTTGAGAAATCACTCAGATTGAACCTCTCATTTCTGTCCATTTCTTCTGTACCTCCTATATTTTGTCTACATCATTTTAGAGTTATGAAGAAAGCAGATGCAGCATTCCAGCTGAGGTCTCACCAGTGTTGAGCATACCAGAATAATTTGTTTCATTAGCTCATTCATGACCTTCCTGCAAATATTTCCTAAAACTACATTATTTCACTCTTTTGTGACACTACTCTATCACTGTCTTACATTTACTTGCTATCCAGCATAAGCTCTATAACCCTTCTGCTGTGTAACTGACAGATGGTCATTCCTTGTTTTGTTTTCATATATCTGATTTCTGACTTCTTAAGTCTTGATCTTCCAGGTCTGCTAAGTGAATTTATCCTGCTGTTTGTGGACCATGATTCCAATTTGTTAAGATAGTTTTGCCCTTCACAGTACTTGCCTTCTCTCCCAGCTTGCTCTTACTCATAAGTTTTGTAAGCACATTCTTCTTTCCTCTATCCAAGTGCTTAATTATAATATGAAATAGAAATGACCTTAGGACAGACTCACTGGAACCTAACTTAAAATTCCCTCTCAGTTTGAAGCAAAACACTGGTAACTCAACTTTGAGAGTCATTTTTCACTCTGCCTCTATACTCTATTCCATTGTTTGCTTGCAGTATAGAACAATGTCAAACCCATTTCTAACAGCAAGGTATATCAGCCACAACCCCTTTGGCCATGAAGCCAGGTATTTCCTTGCAGTGTAGCAGCTGATGTCTCTTTTACTCTCTTCTCCTAATAAAAGTATCCTGGATGTTCGCAGGCTGAAGACAGGAAGGCAGTGCTGGATGTCTGACTCTTCTTCCCAATCACTAAGGCCCTCAGCATTGCTTTGCTCCTCCAGACAGTAGTAAAATGTGCCCAGAGATCTCGAAGGAGAAACCCTGCTGTATAACCCTACACTTCTGCCTCTTCCCTATCCCATTACCCAGATTGGCAGCACCTTATGTCTAGAGAAGAGAGAAGGCATTGCAGATGGGGGACATTGCAAAAAAACTCCTTATAATGGTTGGGAACTGGCCTTGGAAAATTTGATTATATTCTCCAATTTTGAACAACTCCCACTCTAAATTTCCTTTAATCTATTCTGCCTCTCTTCAGGCTAAATTTTAAAATGGAGGAGAGAAAGAAAACAACTAGATCAGTTTTAAAAATTTGTTTTAAAAATCCATATGCTCATATCAAAATGACATCATTTAGTCCCTAAAATGCAATATAAATTGTTTACAAATATATTAATAATGTATTTTAGGAAATGTTAATAGATTAGTATCAATAGCAAGAGAAATCAAATGAATCAATTATGTCTATTACCTGCTTTTTTCCTTTCAGATGAACACAAAACAAAGAAAAAGTATCAGAGATGAGAAAAAGCAATAGCCTACAGCATCCAGGTTTGAACAGTTACTTGTTTGTCAAGCTATTAAAAGTCCTGTTTTAACCCTCCTTCTCCTTTTCTTCCTTGCTGTTAAATTATATGGTTGATTTTGAGCATATACAAAAGCTTGCTATTTAAAGGCATTCCAGAAAAAAAAAGTTGGGGTATTTTTTCCACGATTGGAATATATAAGAAGCTGTGAGGTGTCATAAAGTGGGAGAGCTAAGTAGGGTGAGAGCTGCAGAAAAATTTCTAATAGCAATGCTGAGATTAGCTAGTGCTTTCAGACCTATCAGTGTTAAAAATGATTTGGGCCCATTGATGTGAACAATACTTTTTAAATAAAGATTTTGATGTCTGAATCACTCTAGTAAAGGTGACTTGCAAACAACACAACAGTAGAACTTCTTTAAAAATTTTCCCTAAATCCACACACTACAAAATTATAAAACACAGCTTTTTAGATGACTGGAATGTCTATTTTTAAAACAACACTTACCCTCTTAAAAATAACACAAAAGAACAGTGGAAGTCTATAATCTTTTCCTTCAGAGATTTCTTAGGCATTGTTTTACTCAGGGCCAAGTAAAAATTATTCTGCATTTTCCTGGCCTCTATGGGAAAAAACTATGTTGTGTAATTCCTAGGCCCCAAAGGATTTCTCAAAGATAGAAGACAAAGAACCTGTGACTCAACCATATTTTGCTTTTGATGTAGAGAAAGAAATATTCAAAACCCAAAATCCACCAATGCTGTTGGTATAAGCTTTCTATATGGGTTAAAATCCCTTGTGAATTCCCTTCAGTTAAATGAGTTAAGTTTACATTTATATGCGTGTATATGGTATGAGTTTGTGTGAAATGTTCTTTTTTAAAGCAAATGTTTAAATATAACAGATGTTCACTTTGTTTGCCTTTATGGTGCAGGGTAAAAACACTAAAGTTGTTCCAATATATGGTCATAATATTTTGTCTTTCTTTTGGCAGACATCAGATGGCTTTAACTTTATTCAAACTCAAATGAGTAGTGCTATAGTAGCAGTGAAGGTCTGATCACATCTTCTATCTAAAGTAATGTAAATTAAGTTTATAAGACAGAAGTTGTCTCATCTTGTGTTACTGTTGTCTCCCCCTACCCTTGTTCTTAGCCCCAGGAAAGGATCCCCACCATTCTGCTGGATTTAGTAATCGGGAGGTCAAGAAATGCCCTTCTGGGTCTAGCCAATGGCTCATGTTGTCCCCAAACTCTGTCTCTGACAAGTGCAGTAGCAGATGCTACAGCATGAGAACAGTTTCTGTTCAGGATGAATGTTGACACAAATTTTAACAACAGAGGATGGGATCTAGGATGATGGCAGATACACATTTCTTTTGAAAATGATCAATTTTATGACACTTTTTAGAAAAGAAAACTATTTGAATACTCTCTCAAAGCAGACAGTGTGTCGACTGTTAAAAGGGACAAGGAGAAGACATCTCTGCTATTTGCTCCACTTCTCTACATTACATTTCTGCTTTCTGGTAACAGGTCCCTAATTCTGTGACCTTTCCTGTTGAAAATACTTGGACATACATTACCTAGTATAACTTAATCCAGCTTCTCTAATTTGAAAGTTGCACTTCCAGATGTGGCCCAGTGTTCGCCTCCTGTGTGCAATCTCTTGGTTTCCAGGACCTCTGTGGGCATCTTGTTAGTTTCCATCATTTGATCTTTTTTATTTATTGCACTAACTGATATATGCATATGTCTACTATAGTAACTGGAGGGAAAAAACCCAAAGCAGAAAATAAAATTAATTATTACAGCATCTCTCTTGCATGGTAAATGTCACATGTTTAATCCTCAGCTCTTTCTCTAAATACTTTTTTCTGTGTCACTTTTTCTTTCTGTGCTACTACCTAAGACTGTTTATTCCTAATCCTTAAGCCAACTTGAAAATGTCAATAATGGCTATAATTTGTGACACCATTATGAAATCACAAAGCACCATTTATGTTTTTATTATTATTTTTGACACTTTCATTGTGTTATTGACAGCCATACAGTTGCACTCACTACCTCAGTGACAAGCTCTCTGCCTCACCAGAAAACTGAATCAGAGAGCAGACCTTAGAAGAACTTCTTTACTTTTTCCCAACTCCCACCATAACATAATCAAAAATTGTTTCAGGCATAGTCATTCACACAGACTGCCAGTATTCATTCCTGCAACTCCAGATTTGCTAAAGATTGTGTTTTTTAGGTCTTTTGCTGCCAGCACTTAAAACATAGCAATGCTCAGAAACATTCTGTATCAGTGGAGTTTGAGTGGGTGGACTGCCTTCAAGTACTTTGTTATGGGCAAACAACACTAAATTTTGGCATTAACAGCCATGAACATCATTGGCACAGTCACAGAGATAAGAAATTATTTTCTAAGGTCTTTCAACAATCAACACAGATTGATGGTTTACTACATTTACTTCTACGCCTATTGCTTGCTTCATTTCTTAGATACTTGTCTAACTTTGGAAGCCCACAAGTAGTTCAGTTAACTACTGTGCATCATGGTAGTAAATTATTTGTTAGAGCTTTCAGAGATGTAAGGGACAACTGCATTTGCATCTTTTGCAAGGGGTCTTGCAACAGGATGATTACAGAGCTTGTAAATCATGAGATCACTAAAACACAAAGTCACTAATTTTGGGGACAGCAGCAGCGCGTGCAAATGTACTGTCTTGGTTTAAGACAATTATAGAGGGCAGACATTCCAAAATTAGTTACCTTTCCTTTTAATCACTCCCCTTTCACCAATAAGCAGAGACAAATGTGAGAAGATATCTGTGAAAAAATATCAGTTTACTAAAAAGCAAAACAGCAACAACCAAGATAACAGTAATAAGCACCAAATACAAAGTTGCTGAATCCTGTGAACTCCTGGGAACAAAGAAAAATCAAAAGGCCCTCCCCCAGTATGGTGGCCTCCATGGCCGACGATGGACCAGAAGACAAAACATGGCGGAGAAGTGACTCAACCTTTCCCCTGGAACAAAAAATGCTGATGTCTAGTAACAAAGGCTGGAACAAGATAAGAAAGATAAGAGAGAAGTACAGAAATATGTTTGATGTTGCCCACCCGAGAGTCTGAATGACTGAAATGTCATAGCTATTTCTTCTGAAAATAAATGATAAAGCAACTCTGACTTGGACTATTACAACAATCTGAGAGAGACTTTAAAAAGTCTGTGCACATACATTATATTTTAATCTCTTGGAGAGCTGAGGGGATGCGAAATATAGGAAAGTAAAATGAAATCTTGCAATGATTTGTCAGTATATTCAAGATTACAAATTTGTGTCTGCTCTATACAGTTTCACATGTTTGCAAAGATACCACCTTAAATATTGTAGCTACTTCATAGGTGGAAAATTTGATTTGTATCTGATTAATATTTTAATATTTTCTGCTATAACACTGTGACATTTACTTCACGTACTGGTTAGCTCTTGATTTGCAAGACATTTTGTAAATACTTTTCTACTGGAACTTTAAAAAATCAGGTATTTCGAATGTCACAGTGAGGCAGCAGGAAGAGGAACCAGACTGGCTGTTACAGGGATTGGGGTTAGTGACATAAACTATTAATTTGTTGCTATTGTGAGAAGTTCTTAACTGGGCCTCTAACGGTCTTTATTTTTACCATGCAGGAACTACATTCATAGGGATTATTGACTCACATCCACATAACATAATCATGTCAAGTTTCACCTGACAAAAGCAGCCCAACTGTAGGGGTAAGTATGCAAAATGATTACTCTCAATTAAGTCAAATGCAATTAAAAAATAAGCATACACATTGTAGCATCTCCTGCAAGGTTACTAGGTTGAGCATTCTCAGTACTTCAGGAAGTCAACTGAAGACAAGATTATAAGGCTGAGTACTTATTTCAAGTCCATGATTTATTAAACTTTTGGAATCCAGATAGCCTTGTTTCCTGAGAAAAGCTCTCGGCTTTTAAAATGTTTTCATGTCAAAAGCCTTACTGATCTCCAAGTCTTCAGTTGTTGGAATCTATATAGTGGTGATACATTTTTTCTATTTAACCTGTTTCTCTATTGCTCTCTCTTTCTCTTCCCCTCCCTCTTTCTTTTCCCCCTCTCCCTTACCTCACATTTACTGTTAAATAAAAATCCATACTATTGACTTCAACATACGGTCTTGTTTGTGTCTTAATTTAGGAAAAGGCATCTCTCTAATAATTTTAATACGCAGATCTTAATATTGCTTTCACTCACACAGTCTATTCCTGTGTTCTTAGCAGACACTACATTGTTAGCAATCCCTGAGCTTGTCTTCCATACGCAAAATAGAGCTACTTTAAAATTAGACCTTGACCATCAATTTTCTTCTTGAATACTTTCAGAAAATAGCATCCAATTTGAGAACACTCATTTGTCATTCATTTGATTTACAGAAGTTTATTTTACATAGTTACAAAAGTAGCTCACATACGTGGTTTATAGGAGTGAATGGATTTAAGTCAGTTGGAAATGTGTGGAGAGACAGCTTCAGTACTTTTGGAAAAACTGACAAAAACTGCAGCTAACAAACCATGTCTGAAAACACTAAGAGAAAAACACTGTCAATTTTTAAAAAATCTTCCTTAATTGTGGATAGTAAAAAGCAGGCATGGCATCTGTGCAAGAGAGGATTGTTGTAGTCCAACTCAGATTCTAAATGTAAAGTTCCAGTTTCACAGAATCCACCAGGGAAAACACTCAACAAAGTTGAATATAAAATTGAGACAAAAATCCATTTCCTCTTATTTGAGAAAAGCTGTGATTGTTCAGGAATCATAATATCACAGGATCACAGCATTGTTAGAGTTGGAAGGGTCTTCTGGGGATCATCAGTCCAACCCCTCGGCGAAGGCAGAGTCACCTAGGGCAGATTATACAGGAACACATCCAGGTGGGTTTTTTCTCCAGAGAAGGAGAATCCATGACCTCCCTGGGCAGCCTGTTCTGGTAATCTGCCACCCTCAAGGCGAACAAGTTTTTCCTGATGTTGAGGTGGAACTTCTTCTGTCTCAGTGTATGCCCATATCAGTATCAGAACGTTTAGTATTGCATGTATTTTAACAAACTTCTATTTAAAGTCAAAACCCCATAAATGCTAGTTAAATAAAAGACTAAATTTTGTAATTAGCACCATTTTTCTGGTGTTTTAATAGGTGTTGATTTAGATAAACAATTTATGTTGCTGATTGGAATATTTCAGTTTCACATAAACTAGAATAGTATGGGTTTAATTGCAACTGCAAGAGTTGTTCCAGATGCAACATGGCATTTGTATTTTCTTCACATTCTTAAATTAACTTGGATAAGAGCTATCCTGTAGTATAAGAATTCCACCACTCCAGTAATTTGGCATAGCTGCACTCCCTGTGACAACAGAGGACACTAACACTTTCTTTCTGGACACCACATGCATAAGCAGCACTGACAAACCACCAGATTTAGGGGTTGTCAAAACATTTTGACAGTAAGACTTAGTAATATAGAACTGGCATCATGATTTAGATGGGCTCAAGTTCTACTGAAGACACAAAGTTCACTTTTATCATATGAACAAGCAAAGTAGAGATTAGATTTCCCACCAGTTTTCAACTTGTTAGCCATGTAGACTGGAGTCCTAGAAAATCATTTTTCCTCTACTTAGAGGAAGGTTAAAATGTAGGTTAAAAACCCACTTTTAATTTAATGAAGATGAAGAAATTTACTCAGCTTAATGGTTTAAATATGAACTACTCTAGACAGGAAATTAATTCAAAGTGGAATAACTATTCTATTTACAGTTAATCAGTATTAGAAAATCAGTCAATGAAATCAAAGTGCTCCCAGCATAGACACACTGGGTTTGCACCACTCCAACAAAACTATCATTCCTGGAAGGAATGCAATAATAACAGCTTTTTTTAAAAGAGAGGAACAGATGTTATGACAGAAACCTCCAGTGTAGACACCTGTTATAAAAATGAGGTGCTTCAGCTTAATCTTTTAAAACAGTGGTAAAACACATCTAGCATTTTAAAGTCTGCTCAATATGTCTAAATGATAACAGAAATAAAAATTTATTCTGTTTCAGTAAATCACAGATAGTGAGAAGTTCTTGACTAAAAGATTAAAGATCAATTCTAGTAGTTCTACTGTAATTAAGGCTGAAGAAATTTAATTTTTCCATGGACTACATACAAGTGATTATAAACATAAACTCCATAGTGGGTATAAATAATTGTTGTTTATGAAGCAGAGTAGTAGCAGGAGAATCCTACAAAATTAAACAGGTCACTCACTAATTTCTATTAACACAGTTAAAAAAAAATTCCTGTATCATCTATTAGCTCTATATGCAAATATATTCCATGTCTTGTACTGTGACTTGTACTGCAGTGTTTGCTGAAGGGAGAAATGGCTAATTTTGCGCAACTGCTCTGAAGGGATTAAGTCTCATTCAGTCCAAATGACTTTGCTTATGTCAGTTTTCAATCTTTTCAGACTGGCAACCTGTCACAAGTGGGGTCCCCCAGGGATCAGTACTGAGCCCAACACTGTTTAATGTCTTCATAAAAGATCTGGATGATGGGATCAAGTGTGCCCTGACAAAGTTTACAGATGATACCAAACTGAGTGGACAAGTGGACACTTTTGGAAAGAGCTAACCTGCTCCAAGAAAACTTGGATAGGCTGAAAAGTGAGCTAACAAGAACCTTAGGAAGTTCAAAGTCAAGCTGATACTTTTTGTCTTCACTTGAAAACTGCCTCAAGGAATGCATGTTGGTCTTCATACTGCTGTAGGGTCTGTGGCCTTCTGTGTGCCATGTTTACTAGGTAAAGTCTATATAAACAGAATTTTAAATTTGCTACCCAAAAAAATTTGCTGTAAATATTTGTCACTGGAAGGGGTTTAGCAGCTTTATTATGGACATTTGAAGAATATTAAGTTGAACTGCAATATAAGAGCAACAAAAATTAAAATGTGTAAGACTATCTTATTTACCCATTCAAATATATTTTTGGTATTCAAAACTGCATCATTTCAACATTATAGTCAAGGATCTCACCTCATGTTACTGCTGGACCACAAGTATGGCATGCTATCTAAGAATGACGAAATTATTATAGAAATTTTAGCTCTCTCAGTGAAAAGACTTAGAGCTGAAAACATGTGAGGCCTACTAGTTTTAAAATTGTGTTCCAGGACTTTTATTATACAATTCTTTGTAACGTTTTATACTTCTCCATTAACTCTTCACAGCCAGGAGGATCCTGACCTACTAAATCTTCTCCATCATTGACTTACATAGTCAGCTGTTAAAATGAAAGAGTTACCTTTCCAATGCTTTAGTGCAGACTACACAAGGTCAAAGTAAAATGTTGCAGGGGTCAACAATACTTAGTGCTGAGCATCTGCCTGCTATTCCTTTGGTTTCTGGACATGGACATTAAAATCAAGTGTAACTATTTCTTTATTTTAGACAGCTCAAGAATATGCATCCTCATAGTAAGTATAGCAACTCAATGTAGATAGATACTAATTTCTGCCACAGAAATAGTATTTTAACATACAAAAAGGACATTGTTCACTTTGCAAACATTATTTTTATTCTCTGAAGCTAACTAATTTCATCTCACTAGGTTTTCATATGGGCATTTACAGATCCCCTTGCTCTACTGTGAAGTGCATAATCCAGATATTAAGTAGATGCACCGAGGCAATGCAGTAAAGTAAGTAACAGATGCAGTTTTTATCACAAGTGGTACATTTGTTGTTATTCAAACAGAACCATGTGAATGCTAAATTTCTCATTTAAACTTTCCAGTCTGATTATTAGCCATTTAAGTCCCCAAAATATAAAGTACATGCACAACAAAAACTTGACACCCATCCAGAAATCTATGCCAAAGTATTTTTATTAAATGTCATACTTCTAAAATCAATTAATTTTGGAGGTCTAATTTTGAACACTTGGTTTTGGCAGAAAACTTTTCTAATTTTTGGTTGCTAAAAAAAAGCTTGAAAATGCAAATCCAAAGCACTGGAAGACAAGAAAGCAGAGTAGATGAACTAGAAATGTGTCTCTTTCTCATATGTCCAATTTTTAAGCCATATAATGATTACTTGTGACCTAAACTATGTTTTTGTAATGCTTGAGATAATAATACTATAAAAAGTGCGACACAGAATCACTAGTAAGATATAAGGATTTGCTTCCAAGGCCTAGTCACATGCAAGGATCAAAGTGACAGAGCTCTCCTGATGACAAGAAGTCAGTATCCAGCACTAAATGTGTGTGCCATCTCTTAGGGTACTTACTGCAGAGCCCATAGAAGTTACCAAGATAACTGTAAGCAGCTTGGCTTGGAACTAGAGGCAATTTAGCTTCAGCAACAAATAACTATTTAGATGTGTGGAAACCACATATATGCAGAAATGTTTACTGGGGCTGTCAGAGCCATGACTGATGGAATGGCAGAGTACCCACTTCTACAGGTTCATGTACAGCCTTGCAAAGCAGCAGGAAGTACCAGAGAGCTGTCAGTATTGCCAAATCACTAAACCTTATCCTTGAGTTTTAGAGGGTTCAGCCTTCTTTGAACAGTCTCCTTTGAACTGCAAATCATAGTCCTTCATCATTTCTCTCTTCCAAGTGCAGCAGTAATTATTTAAAGCTCTGCATCCACTTGGTTAGATCATTTCTCCTCTTGCAAATAACATGATTTGAGCTAACTCAGCCATCTCTACACATCTGTGTTACGTAGAAATGCAGAATGAAACTAAATTGGATCCAAGATTCAAGGAGCATTCAACAGAAGAGCCAGATACAGTCCTTAGAACTGTTACGAGTTTCTATAAAAGACATAGAAGTGCAATTAAAAGTTGAGAGAGAAGATTCCACTGTGACTAAGTGAATGAAAAGGGGAATGAAAAAGCAGACCTCACAAAATCTTGCTTCCGCAATTAACCATTACTTCCTTTCCCATCTTTCTTTAACCAAGACTGAAAAACTACCTCATTAATCAGAATATTTAAGCATGTCAGATCTGTTTTCAAAGAGATAAACAGAAGGTTTGTGAGGATGGACAACAGCATGTAAGCGTGTCCTAGTTACAGAGATAGGAGGTGGAGTTTAGCGTTAAGGGTGATCCAAAATCTTGTATTCCATATCTTCTCTATGTGAACCTGCTCAAGTTTTAGTGTCTCTTTAAGAGTTAAAACTAAGGGGAGGTAGCCTATCTCAGAGTCTCCATCCCGTAAATTGTCTTAAACTAAGACAGTGGGCAAACAAGGAAAGATTCCAGTGATGTTAGCAATAACATAATACAGAATATATTTTCTCTCAGAGTAGAGGGAATTTTTTCTCAGAGAGTTTTGTCATTACTCTGTGGAGGTGTGAATCTGGAGTATTCTACATTCATGTCAGCAAATACCTAATGATAAGATGTGAACATTTTTCAGCAACTGCTAAGTCAATTCTGAAAGTCTACCATTCAGCTATGCAAAGAACTGGAGTTCTACAACGTCTGATGAGGTGATTATATTGCTCATATTCACATACTTCTGCCTATCAGCGCTAGAGCAAAAAATGGCAAGTTAAATGCCAGTTAAAATTTAATTGTTTTTTATTGTTTTTCTCCTTTAAAAGTAAGGAAAGAATACAGGTGACATGTGACAAGTCCACTTGCATCCAGTTCTTTAAGTCACTCTCCTACCCCACCTTTAAAAAAAAATTATTGTAAGTTTGAAGCCTTCCTGGAACAAATCAGAAAAGTTTCTAAGACATCCCATACTAGATGATAGCCTTGAGTAAAATTTCAACATTTGTGCTTGGTTTAAAATCAAATCCACAATTCAATGGCTTTTCAGCACTTCTTGAGTTGAAGTGTGTTATTTTCACTTCATCACCCTGGGCAGTTTTCAGAGTATGCTTTTACAGTTTAATCTTCATTTTATGTGCAGCTCTAATGCTACAAGGAGCTTATGAAAAGGTCTCAAGCACAGTACAGCCTGTTTAATTATACTGAATGGCTGGTGTCAGGCCTAAACGCTTGAGATAACTTAGCCTGGTGCCACCAATCACCTCAGGATGCAAATTCACCGCCCAAGGCCTTGTTTTTTCTCAGCACCACTGCCACCTGTGGCTGTGGTAACCTCCACTTGCCTGTATAGGTCTGTTCGGTCTGTCGTAGCAACCATGAGGGGTATCCATATTTTGAAAAACTGTAGACACAACAAAACTAAGAACAGTCAGATTCTTGCAGAAAGTACCTAATTTCAAGCAGATATCTCACATAAATCTCATTAAGAAGTGAAGGAATGCCTGTGCAATGGAGGACAGAAAAGAAATGGTGTAAATTTTAATCAAGACAATCCAAGAGTTTCAGACAAGCAAGAGTTTTCTGAGCAGGTAACTGATGCTTCCACTAAATAAGGAAATAAACAGTTCATTTTGGAAACAAGATCATGAGGGCTGTGTTTCTTTTTTCCCCTGAAAAAAAGCATTTCTTGAGTTTTGTTAAATCCACTGCCGCACTAACAGGGGACACCAGTCGCATGGCATAACATAAATATCCTTGACATCAGTCCTATTCAGGAAGAAAAGAAAATATAAAAACCAGGCAATAAAATAGAGACTTTTTTTCTTCAGAGAAACATAATTAATTAAATGGTGGGCACATTTTATGTACAAAGGCACTCAGAAGTATTGGAAACCTGCTTTGTTCTCCAACACTCATAGAACTCCAACAATGTATCTATAAATATAAACATCCATTAACATACTAATCTATAAGATTACCTTACTAAAGACATTTCATTGTAGCAATGAAAGTTGACAGTGTGAAAATTTACCCCAGAACATTCAATATTACCTAGAGTAACTTTGCTAATTAAAGCAGGTAAGATGTTTAGGCTATTCATTTTTTAAATAACATCAAGAACCTAAACTTAGAAACAGGAAAGGACTACTCATGTGATATAAAATCTGAAAGCACAACATATCAAAATTTAAAAAAAATTCTTGTTCTGATTTTGTTTTCCTGCCAATATATAAGATTTTTGAAAGGAAAAAAAAAATCATCCTTAAGGCTTCTGGCAAAATCTCTAAACCAAAGATGGCCTGATTTGCAAGTAGTTTTGTATCCTATTTATACATCTAGATCCAAATATACATTCCAGCAAAGACACTGCAAATTAAACTCACTCAAAAGTTAATTAAGGCTTTTATACACATGGAACTGTTCCTGATTAATTCCATATGGGCCATTCTTAATACAGAAGTATTCATTCCATTTTGGTTAAAACAAACTGGTTTGTTCAGGAATGAGTCCCCCATAAATGGAATTAATCAGAATAATTTCTAGACTATTTTAATTACTTGTGACAAAACAGGATTAAAAACCCCCAAATCAGTAGCTTTAATTACTAGATTTAGAGGTTTACCTGTAGAGATCTCTATTTAAGAGCATCTTAAATTAAATACCTGATAAAAAATATTAATTAGAAATATTTTGACTTTTTAAAATAGATGCAGAAAAAGAAAATAAAATACATAATTGTGAAAAGACACATAAGTCTTAAGTTTCTGAAGAATGGCTTTTAGGTTTCAGGCCTTGTAAATGTCTCCCTCCTCTAACTTCATAAATAATTCAATCCTACTTGAGAGTCAAAACTGTTACATAGTCCATCATAGTTGCATGGCAAAGACACCTCAGAAGAGGAGACACAGACACATCAGAATTCAGGGGACAGAACCTCTCTTTTCCGCTGTCTGATGCAATAAAGGAACGCTATGCCATAGCAGCAGCCCCACACGACTGTTAGTCAATACATGGATATATACATACACGTGTACAAGGCTTTGTCCTGACGCCAAGGACGGAATGAAGTCCTCAGGAAGGAGAAAGCAAGAAGATGAAAATGCCCCTGTAGAGGTTTTCTAGGAAGGTTTTCAGAGAGCTCAGGCTATAAGACTAGTATTGCAGATAACACAGTAGTGTCACTAACCTCATATTTTTGGCCTAACATTTGTCTAGACTGTCTATACATTTGTAATACTTTTACAAAGCCGATCTTCGGTCTTTGCCAGTCCTTCTGATAGGAAAGATGGGTGCTAATGTCTTTACAAACGGCTCAATGGATGAGGGTCCTTAAGAAGAATGGGTGTTAATGGGTCTTAATAGTTCTACAGAACCCAGAGAGTTTGACCAGACAGTTTGAACTCCCGAACTTTAGCGTAATGGGACAAGTGGGTCTGCACAAAGCCTATAGCAGAACCCAGACGGTCTAAACTTCTGGTGGACCCGCAGAACACACAGCCTGAACTTCAGAACTTTAGGGGAAAATACACAGCCTTAATAGACTTCTGAATAGTAACTTCTCTGGCCAGGGTGGGCTTAAAGCTCATTTTAATGATCATACTACGCATGATGCGGGTGGGATACATGTTCAAGGGGGAATATGTAACAGGCAGTTCGGGAAGTCTGTGCCTTCCTAGTGCCCCAGCAACGGGGAAGGGAAGAGGGCAACATGCAGAGGAAGTTTAGGATAAAAGGAGGCTGCGTCCTCCAAAACCTCGAGGGAGACCCCACGGGGGTATGCTCCAGTGGACCCTCTCCCTTTATTTGAATAAAGTTGCAAGCCTCCTCTGTCTCCCTTGTGGACACCGGCTTTTCACAGTGTGGTTTTTCCTCGCCACCCCCGCCTCCCTCTGCACACTCCTCATTGTTTCCTTTCAGTCATTGTTTCCTTTCATTCAAACATTTTTGAATGCTTTAGAAGTTTTTTTTGCTGCATTTTCAGATAACTGCCCCCCAAATGATACCGTGATCCTGTAGAGGATAAAAAATAAATTTAAAGTGCACTTTATTTTTCATAAAGCTCAATGCATCAGCTTTGTGAGAGATACACCACAATGACAACCCTTATGCAGTCAATACCCGATGTATTTCTTACATTATTTAAATATATTATTTTCACCTGGTAGAGAGAAGATTGAGAAGGATTTGGAAAATTGCATTGCTCTCAAATCAAGTGCACTTAGCAGGGAATTAATGACTTCTGGCTTAGTGAGTACAAACACTGCAACAGACAAAATGTAGTATACCACCAGAACTAGCTGAACATATTTGTCGGCTCCCTTTGGCAAAAGTATGTTTAGAAAGCTATTGTCTTTCCTAGAGGATTCTAGCTGCTTTAGAAAAGAGGCTTAGACATGAAGTTTGCAAAAAATCTTGTAGGATTTACTTACACAACAAGAATTTTTTGCATAATGTTTGTGATACAGATTGAAGGGAGGAGTTTTTTTCAGTATATACATTTTAGCTGTGATTTCTACTGCATATGCAGTTATACTAAACAAGAATTATTTCTCCTGTAGTGGAACACTGCCTACCCGTTTGCCATGTCGCCACGAACTATGTTTAAATCATTAACTTCTTTGACATAGCCAGTACACGGGCAGCTTTTTCAGTGAACCTGTCAATTGTAGGCAGTCATATGCAAATAATCCTCGATCGTCTAGTTACTGTTTCAGTAAAAGATCTTTAGTTACTGGTCTACTGGCTCACTGTTAATTCTCCAATAGCCAACGACTTATCCCGCTCGAGGGTTTAACTTTTTGTACAAGAAAGGAGAACACCAGCCAGAAATGTAGTGTTTATTGATCGCATCAGGTGATAAATATCGTTCATTGTCGTCTTCTCACTTCAGTTCGGAAGATATCAGGCTCATGGCATCCATAAATAAACTGAAGCAGCCTCATAACCGTACCAAACGTTCGGCAACTAAGGAAAGGTTGCAGGCAATTCCTTACAGGATAGGTGAGACATCCTCCTAAGCAGGAAGAAAGCTTGAATCCCTGTTTCAAACTAGAGTGTCGTCTAGTAAGCTGAGGGGGCAGCAGAAAGCGTTCAAACCAGTGCCTTAAGGCCTTTTTTCCTAAGTATGGATCAGCTTTCAAACCCAGTCTGTGTTCTCACCTGCGGTGGTGAGATGCAAATGCAGCAGTCAGCATTGATGTGAGGCACTCAGTGCTGGGTATTTGTATCAAGAGGTAGTTCACCTCAGAGGAACAAAACCGGCAAAGATCCTTTGCTATTTTTCTTTCTTCACGGCGTCAGCACAAAGATCAAGAGATAACAAGTTGGAGAATAAGCCTGTGACTTTTAGCCATAGATGAAAACAGTTCAAAAATCACAAAGATTTGTCCAAGATTCAAAAACCAAGCAGTTGTCTGCAGACTGAATGTACTAAGTTTTCTTTTTAGGGTTTCCCAATTTTTTACAGTAGTGTAAGGAGTCTGGAAACACATGTAAGATTGTAGGTCACTATTTCAATCATGTTAAATGCCTATGTGAGTTTTTTATCTGGGGTCAGAAAGAATCTTAAAAAGCTCAGACCATATATAACATATACTGTAAATACCATTTTGATTTAGGATTTTTTATAAGAGGAAGTTTTAAAATACCTTTATCTCTCTCTCAGTTCTGTACTTTTCAGAGAATAATTTTTATTAAAATGGAAAATTAGAAAAAACAAATACTTGGGGTTTATTTCATCAAATATAAAATGGTGACTCTGTGAAAGTTGTTGCTTTGCTGACATTTTGGCTGAAATTTATTTAACAAAGAGTAGGTCCAAGTGGTATAAGCCAAAAAGTATCTTTGGACTCAGAGACTTAATAGGATAAACATTTTAGTTCTCAATAGTACTGAATTGCAGCAAGATGGTTCTCCAGAAAGAGCTATCCACAGTATGGAGTGTACACTAGGGAACACATCAGGCTCAGAAGCACACTGAAATCCTTCAGAATGACACAGCTGGGCAAAAGATGTGCTAAATCAGGGCCAAAGCAGAGAGCTGAGAGTTCTCTAAGCTGTGTTTCCATAAAGGCTGGCATCCCACTCTAGAGTATATAGAAAAGCAATAAAGGATGATGCTTTTCCTCCTCTTCCTTCCATAGCAGATGGAAGGGTAATGCTCTGCAAGGAGGTGACAAATAACAGACAGTATTTTTCCTGTTAGTCTGTCTGTCTTCTACATTCTATTCTTTCAACACAAGACACTAAAGTGAAACTCCCTGAAGGAAGGGACATGGCTCCTGTCATTGCAAGTAATTCAAACTTGGTACCATGTTGAGGAAAGAAAAGTTTTCAGGGTCTATAAGTTTAGAAAGAAGATAGAAGAGCCTGCTAATAAAACTAATGGTAAAGCAGACAGATATTCAAACTCCCATTGCAATGAAAAAACTCTTCCTAGAAACCAGAGGAGATGTGTACAATTTGTTATAATTCAGAGCAGCCCTGGCATAGGATGGCAAGGAGGACTGTTCATAAACACATTTTATTTCTATTCTGTCTTATTAAGTGTTTTTTAATTTCAGGGGGAAAAAAGTCCATTTTCCTGTTTTATTACCAGTTCAAACAAAGCCAGTCCTGTGGCATTTAAACCCTTTTCACCTTGGAGGAACTCATTTTAAAGAAAATACCTAGAGAGACCCATTTGCAAGCTGCAGCGGGCTCTGTGGTCTCATCAACCTTAGACAACAGTGCTCTGGATTTCTGTTTGTAAAGGAGGAGGGACGCCTTGGGCCTGAAATGGCTGGGAAGCTCTGTGCTGACCCTGGGGCTCAGGCCTTGCTATAACGTGAGTCAGCGACACAGGGAGGCAAATCAGCCTAAACAAAGCCAGGAGCTGCTGCCCTGTGAGAGGCTGAGCAAGCCAAGCCGACCCTCTTTGTCCATTCCGAAAGCTATCGACCTGAGGAGGAAAGGCAAGAGAGAGCACAGTTAAAACTGATGTCAGCAATGTCCTGACTTAGATTACAGATAACTCAAGTTATGTACGGTTTAGGTCTTAAGTTTTCACTTCATTATTGACTGTACAAATTAAATTTATCAGATTATCAAATTATCAGATTAATGTAAGTGTTCTAAAAGAATGCAGTTTCTAGAAAAATAAGCTTCCAAAGGAATTCCACCATTGAAAATTAAATAAATGAATTAATGTTGAAACTAATACTCTGGTTTTCATCCAAATCAAGGAGAAAAAAAAAGTAATTTTGTTGGAATGTTGTACATGCAGAAATTCATTGTACCTTTTTTTTAAATAGAAGTTATTTGTATTCCATGACTTCTTAAGAGTCAGGGGGGAAAAATATAAGAAAAATCAGTCAGCAAACGATCCACTACATTTAGAAGGAATTTACCACACCAGTAAGAATATATATTCTGTTTTGTTTACTGAAGCCAATGGAAATTCTATTAGCGGTTTCAATGCAAATTATAACAGCCTGGAATGTTTTTAACAAGCAGATATTAACCACAACATAATGATATATCTCCTTAAATAACTACCTTGATGCAAACAGCCGCAAAGAAAATGTCCAAAATTTAACCAGATAGAGAATGACTCCTTAAAGCTACCTGCTGTGAAACACACGTGGCATTCTCCCTTCAGCAGAAAATAAGAAACTTAGAATAGACGTTCAAATCCTATTTGGTAACCCAGCATCTTTTCCTTAGGCAAGCTCGCCTAGCTGTTTACAAATTGGGACCTTCTTCTGTCATTGTTAAGATAATAGCTTGAATACCTCTTTTATATCCTTCTTTTCATGTTCATGTATCCCTAAGAGTAGTCAGGTGCGTTAACGTTACAGAAAAAGTCAAAATGATTCTCAAGAAAAGGTCCCAAAATTGCAGAAGAGTTATGAGAAATGCCACAAAAACGCAAACGCTGTCCAGTTTTAGTTCTACTTCTAGAAAGATTAAATCTAATCTGACTTTTAAAGTAGGTAATCCTGTACTTCTGACTACTAAATTTCAAGATGTAACTACTACTGTAATCAGACTGGTAATTTTTCAACAGATTTTTTGTAGAGTCCTCACCCACTGCAGCCTATCAGATCCCAAACCAGAAACTTTTCCTGAATTATTCTGATTTATGAAATAAATTGATTTACTAACTTACTAATTAAAGCAAAAAAAAAAAAAGGAAAAAAACCCCTGTGTATTAAGTGGCAAGTACTATGTGGTGTACCAGAATATAAAATTTGCTTCTTCTTCTGCTACTTAGTGCATTTAGCAAACAAATTTATTGAGCAACAACTCTTCCAATAGCAGTACTGATAAAACAAACCAAGACAATAATTTCCTACTCCACTCCCTCCACCGCTTTTGAGATTTGTGTATTGGCAGCAGAAAATAAATTACTCTCTCCTTTGTTTCAAGCAACAGATCTTCTACAATTTTAGAAGATAATATCAAGTTAAGGAAAAACAGAATACAAACCTGACCCAAACCCAGTCCATAGTAGCTCAGAAGGAGAGCCCTACTTGCAGGCACCCTTAAGGTGAATTATATTAAAATAAATATTATGTATTATTTTCCCCTCATTGTTGGAGTCCATTTTCAAAGTCTCAGCCACTTCAAATAAAAATACAGATCTGATAAAGTATTGTAGAGCGTGCCTTTTATTTAAGTAAGTGGGCATTAGCTGCATGAAAGCCCAGGCATACATTTACCTTTAGATAATACTGCAACCTCACCAGCTTTAACAAAATCTCTTCTACAGGTAACATAAATGCATCCGTTGTGATCAGGGCTTTGTTATTGCTGTTACCTAAACCAGTTCTGGGTCTATGAATATCTACTGCAGCAGTTTACTTTTGATTATTAATATCACATCTGGAAATGGTGAACACTTAGTACATTGCTAAAAAAAAAATCTAATCATTACAAGAAATAAAATTGTTAGGAGAACCCAGATTACATGTTAGGTACACTCCAGTTTATCAGTTTAGCTTTCAACTTCCATTTTTCACCCTAAACAAGGATCGCTCATAGGTCTTTGCAATTAAAAAAACCCTTCACATAAATCAAACATCTTACTAACCTAGCCCAGTCAGAGGTTGGGTTAATTTTTGTGAGACATCGATAAGATTCCCCTCTCCCTGGAACTTTCTAAAACCAGTATCTGTTCTAAACATTTGATACTAGTGGCAAACAGCTATTTAAAACTAATTTCCAAATCCCATTTTACTACTCTAGAACAAGAAGGGCTTCCAGGGGGGTTTCCTTCTAGAAAGGCCTTGGGCCACCAGTGATCTGACAGAAAGCTGATTTTCAGTACAAGCAGTCACCAGATGGAAACAAATTACTCTAGAACAGCTATGTGACATCAGTTCGTGAAAACACTAATAAGAAAGCTACAGCTTTTGCCTCAAAGTGAGTGAAAACCTCTTCAACAACACACCCTTCTCAAGACTTCCACAAGCCAAGTGTGATTCTTATCAAATGGCAAGAGCCGGTCCTGCTATCACACACACTCAACAGCAACTTCTTGCACATGGCCACAAATGATAGTCCCAACCTAATTCCCCCCCCCCAAAAAGAAAAGCCACGGTATCCTCGAGCCCTTTGTCTGCAGACACTCCGCTAAAACACAGGCACCAAGCGACCACGCCAAGAGGTACAGGACGAGTGTGACAGAATGGTCAGGGCGGGCGTGGCCTTTCCACGCCCCTTGCCCAACCCTTCCGCCACGTGGGCTAGTTAAGGAGAGCGTCGGAGCTACCTTTATCCATCCCGGGAACTCCACTTCTGGCAGGAAGAAAACCGATCGTCTGCTCTTTGTCTTCTTAAGAAGTTCACATTGGTTTTGTTTTAAAAGCCTTATTTATTTTTTTAAGTGTGTGAGTGTAGCCTCAGCTCCGGTGAATGATGGTGAGTGGAGGGGGACAGGCAACCATGCTGGGGCGGTGAGAAGTGGGTGATGGGGGCGCTTGAACCCCGAACCGCCGGGCGGGCTTGTGCTGGGTGATGTAGTGCCTTGGTGGGACCCCCCTGCAAGCAGCGCAGCGAAGAGTCTAATAGTAACGCTTTTTGGCTCTTCTTGGGGTGAGAAATGGAAATACCCACGGCCGGCGTAGTGTCGGTTTGTAACGCGGTGAGGAGGCTGAGCCCCTGAAGGCAGCTAGCATTTAAAATACCTTGAAAGTTTTCAAGTTGTACGAGGTGAGCGGATAAGGTCAGGGAGGGAATACCGCAACTGAAAAGCCAGGGACTTCTGCGGCAGAAGGGGTGGCTCATAGCCGTCGGCGTTACAGTCTGGTGAAGGCTTGGCGACGGAAGATACTTCACACCCATGAGCGGACATTTTGTGTCGGCGCTGCCACATGGCGCCGTCCCGTCCCGCACCGCACCGCCGGGTCCCGCCGCCCTGCGCGCGGCCGGACGGGGCGCCCCTCCGTCTGCCCCCGGCTGGCGTACCCGCTGCGCTTAGGGTCCGGCAGGAGCCCTTGACGGGGGCTTGCGAACAGCTTCCATTGCCATGAGCGCGAAATGTCCCTGCTTGCGCCCCATCGGCGCTGGGCAGGCGAGGTGTGAGGGCGTAAAATGGCGGCCGTTGGCGGAGGCAGCGCTCCGGTCGCCCGAGGTTCCCCGTTCCGGCGTCTCTCACCCGCCAGAGCCAAAGCCCGGCCTCGCCCGGAGCGCTGCGGGCGCCGTGCGGGCAGCGGGAGCTGCTGCCGGCTGATCTCGCACCAGCATGCTGCTTGCTATTTGTTCTTTTTATTTGAAATACGAGATTTGCTACTACCGCGCTGACCCGTCAAACAGTATACGTGTAAAGTGGTGGGGGGCCTTTCTGTGGGCTTTTTGGTTTGGTTTTGGTGCTTTGTGGTTCTTTTTTTTCAGGATAAATTAAGCCTCGCAGGTGCCTAAGCGTGCAGTGCTGGGCTGAGGGCTCCACTTAGTGCCCAGCGGGAAGGCTGCGGCGCGAGCCATGTTCTTCCCTCGGGTAGCGGCGCTGTCATGGAGACTGCGCTCTGAGTCCGCGCAGCGGGACGTGCATCGTGGGGTTTAAATGTTTCAATTAAAAAAACCCCAAACAATTTAGTGCTTACTTTAAGAGCGTGTTGAGACCAGGGAGAAGCCTGAGAAATCGCGGGCTTGCGTGACCAAAAAAAAAAAAGTGAAAGTTTTCTTCTAGATGAGCATAAAACTGAGTGATGACTGTAAGCCACTTGGATGGGTAGTTAGGTATTTCTACCACCTGGCCCCAGCGATAGTCTTTTTTGACCTTTTCTTTTGGCAAAAGTCTATAACTAGCCTCATGACTACTGTAATGGAGACTTTAATCCAGTTTCCCGGCATCAACTTAAGCTTCATGCTTGCTGGATTATAGAGAGCAAACTGATTTTTACATTTTGACAAGAGAAGAAAAAACACCTGTTAATTCCGGTAAGCTAAAAAACTGAAGAAAACCTAATATTCCTGACATCCAGAAATTTGATTTCAAAGCTACTTAATGAGATAGACAAATCAAACTCATTTTAGAGTAATTTTGAGTCACTTCAGGTGATGCTATAATTCCAGGGTAGCGAATTCATTACAGGCAGGATTTTCACTTGAAAACTTAAGGTGGTTTAGGCTTTGGACACTGATTCATCTGGACACGGAGTTCTTCGCCCATTCCGTATGTAGAAGTACAATCATTTATGTAGTGCTATGTTAGTTAAAATAATTTGGGTTTAGATAGGACTGTAATTTTTTTGAATTGGCAAAAGTTCTGCATCATAGTACTGAAGACATGAAAAGTAGTTCTAAAGGGAGATTTTGTTTCTTGTCTTCATACTAGGACATTCCTACCACTGTGCATTTTTCATCTCCTTTTCAAGCTCTAGGAAATACATGTATTAATAAATCTAATTTTTGATGTTGACCAACTTGCCAGAATGCCTAAGTAGCCTGTTGTCATGGTTTTGCAAGACCTGGTTATTGGTAGCGGGGGGGGCATACAGGGCTGACTGCTGTGAGAAGCTGCTAGAAGCCCCACCATCCTGTCCTGCAGGGCCAGTGTCTGGCTGGCTGCAAAGATGGACATGCTGCTTAGCCAGTTAAAAGTGGTAACACCTCTGTGATAACATATTTAAGAAGGAATTCAAAACAATCCTTGTTGCTCAGTTTTAATTCCAGCCAGGGAGGTGGGGGGTGAGTGAGAAGATGTGAGCTGAAAACCAACATGGAGAACACCAAGGTCAGGTNGAGAACACCAAGGTTGGAAAAAGATACTGCAGGAGCCGGAGCTGAGATTCCTGTGCAGCAGGTGGTGAGACCATGGTGAAGCGGGATGTCCCCCGCTTGTAGCCCGTGGAGGACCACAGGTGTGTAGAGACTCACTTGCAAAACACTGGAGTAGGGGGATGCTTAAAAGGACTGCAGCCTGTGGAGGAGTGACCCACGCTGCAGCTGTTGCCTGTGGGATGGACTGATATTGCAGCAGTTAGCAGAAGGCTGTTTGTGAGATGGACTTTCTGAGGGGAGTAGTTCCTGAAGAACATTGCCTTCCAGAGGGGACCCCACCGTCCAGCAGGGGAAGACCCCAATCCTTGAATTATGAAG